>BLAZ01000831.1:802984-805484 GCA_014633955.1 Acropora tenuis
TCCCGGGCATTTGAACTTTTGAAGATTGGATCATTCAAATTCCCACCCCCTCGGGCCAAAATGGTGTTCAAATGCCCTACCTTATCGCAGGATTTGTCTGTCATACCTATTAAAAAACAATTGTCGTCGGCTCCTGGCGTCTTTAATAAAGACCTTTCAAAGACCTTTCTTTTAAGCCAATCACTGACAAATGCTACATCTCTTCCTTTAAACTCTTCCATCTTGTCGAAACACGTGTTTATAGCTGTTAGCGACTTCAGCGCCCCCCCAAAAAAATTTGAAACCTGACATTTCCGGTTCGATTTTCCCCGCCCCAAGCAGGCAAAGGTCAACTTCCCCACTCCCCGGGCACAGAGGATAGTCAAATGCCCGAGGATTGCCTGGGAGGTTGGGTTTGTTGAAGTTTCGATTTAATTGGCGCATTATACATGTATAAACAATATACCCCCTTTTTGTAGACGAGAGTGTAATATCTGTATTTACATCTGGAATCTCTCCAGCTCAGGAACCTGGAGGCTGAGTGGGCATAGGACGAGAAATTGGGGAAGGAACAGTATGATTAGCTTCTTTGTGATCCATAAGGAGAGCTTCCGAACTTACAAAGTGACATTTTCTTTGGTTTTTCAGCTTGTTGGTGTAAAAAGGAAAATAATACTTATTTCATGATCTTCATCCGACCAAAATTATGAGTGGGGATTATTTTTCAGTTCACCTGTCCTATCAGCTCCTTGATTTCATAGTCGCAGATATCATCAAGGCAACAATGGTGAGAAGCAGCTTCGAATGAACCACTGACTATGTACTCGTACACTGGAGGACTGAAACAGGGGAACTGAATGTCCAGGTGAATGATTAAGTACGACAGCATTTTGCCAACCAGTTGAAACATCCTTGAGTATATTCCCTCCATGGAATAGATGGGCAGTTTTCTGCCATGAATTCCTTCAAATATATTGGCTTCTGGTGAAAACATCTTTTCACGCAACAATGTGCCAAACTCTTTGCCAAGACTGCCACCATCAATGCCAGCCTCTCCTTCAAAGGTCACCATAGGTCTTGCAGTTTCTTGAAACTTTGGATTTTTGAATATTGCCACACTCTCCCTCCACAAATCTTCCCTCAAAATAGTAAGGCTCTCTCGACCTGTCAACCCAAGATTTCTCTTGTGAATCTGCATGGCATCATCTAATGTCAATACGAGCATGTGTTCATCAGTGGCGTTGAATGGACTTTGCAGCAGTTCTTTATTGGAGTCATCATCATCAGCATCGTTCACAGCTGTCAGAAATATTTACAGTAGACAGGTAAGTATCATTATTCCAAGGAAAAATCAGGATTGAAACATCCTAGTATGTTGGTGTGGTTTGACATTTTACAAGCAATTCAAACTGTTAATGTTTGGAAGAAGTACAATAAGTGTAAGTTGCAAAACTACAAATGTATATACCGTAAACGTCCATGTATAAGCCGCATCAGTAGCTAAGCGGCACCCCGAATTTAGAAGCGCAGTTTTTGGAAAAAAAATGTTGTACAAAAAAGTTTGAAGTTCCAGGAACGTTCTATTGCTATAAACCAACAAAGACAAACAATCACGTTTCACCATAAGAGTTGAAATACGAACGAGTGCTTAGTAGCCAAGCTTTAAATGTGGGGAGGAGTCTGGCCCAGGGCCTGGGTATCATGACCACGTCTATAAAAAATTCATGCAGAACAGGAGCTTGATAATGCAGTCGACAAATTTGCGGAGGTGTTCAAGGACAAGGAAACAGTCGGCCATTTACCTCACGAGTACTCGCAAATTTTGTGGTATTTTATCGCATGTGGCGGAAAGATATGCGTGGAAGTGACTGGCCGAAGACGTCACTGCAAACAGCTGTGCGGAGGAATGGAGATTCGTTTTAGGTTGGTGTTTACTTGTTTGAGTAAAGCGAAAATTAATCGCTTGAAACAACTCTTCCAGAGCAAGATTCACCGATAAACACTCGAAGACACAAACGGCTCCTTTAGGGGCCACCACTCATTAAACAACAGCAACATGCGCTCAGTTTCTTTTTTGTTTCGTTACTGAGATCTTAAGAAGTTCTATGAATATTAATTAGGTTTTTTAAAACTCCAAACACAGATGTGTCCATAGATAAGCCGCACCCTTGATTTATGGCTTCAATTTTGTGAAAAAAAGTGCGGCTTATACATGGACGTTTACGGTAACTAATTATAACGACAGTATATTTCTGTAAGAAGCCTTGATTGGTACATGTAGTTGATACTGCCAATAATAAAAACTTCATTCAGGTGATTCAGCTTATTAGGGACACAAAACAATAAACAACTATTATAAGTTGATTATTTATTACAATGAAATGTTCAACATAAAATAACTTGACTGTATGAACTAAAGAGCTATCCACATTAATTTGACAGCAAAAAATTGTCTAAGAGAAAGTTTTGGTTATATGTTATGTTATCATCTTAACCCTGATTCAATATTTTTCCTTTTATT
>BLAZ01000831.1:868937-876437 GCA_014633955.1 Acropora tenuis
GGCAAGTGCGAATCCACTCTTTAACAGCTGAAATCGATAAAAGATAAAAATCAGTGGAAGCCAAAACATCGCGAAGAAGGCACCTCATAAAGCAAAAGAAAACGACAAGTTTACCGGCTTCATTCATCCATCCTTTTTTATGAAAAGAAACTCTCACGGAATCTGGCACAACAAGGTCTCTAGGTGTTCGCACACCCTTGAAGATAACTGCTGGTGGAATTTTCTTTCCATCAGCCGCAACTGCTAGCGTTACGGTGAAACTTCTCTTCTCCGCACCACAAGATTTTACGGGGACAGTTCTGCTGCCGCTGAATTCAAGGGTACGACTGGACGGAAGCTCGAACCGCATTGGCGTCTCATCCATGTTGAAGATCCTTGCCAAGGAGTATCCACAGCGCTGACGTGCTCCTATGACAAAGCGATGGAACTTCAATGTTTGTTCCTCTAAATCGTTCGGAAGACGCTGTGCAAGGGTTGTTTTTGTTCGTAGGCTGATGGAGTGATGACGCTTCCATTTCTGATACCAACCGAGGGACACTTTAAAATCTGGATCGTCGCAAAATTCTTTGGCCTTTAACTTAACCGCAACATTAAACCACTGACAGCTATTCCTGTTTAAAATCAGAAGAAAGTGTTTTAGCACGAAGAAGTGGAAGAGCCAATATGATCAATTGCTTCTAGCAAGCTAGCCAATGACACAGATCGTGTAAACAAGCTTGTCACATGACACCATTGCAAAAAAAAAACGCACAAGTGGATCTTGTTTCAAGGCAAAATCTTACCTTGGCTTCTTTGCTCTGTAAACCACTCCAGCAGTCGTTGATTGAGCTCGGGATACTTTGGCGTAAAGCAGCCCATCGCCTTTCGTTTGGCCGACAATTTAAGCTCCCTGTTGAACAGATTTGCTTGATCTTTCCTCCAGCGACGGACCATCGACTCGCTGATGCCGTATTCTTTTGCGATCTCGGAGTTATTTCCTACAGCTCCTGCTTCGGCAACTATTTTAAGGTTGTAAGCTGAACATCAAGCTTTTGGCATGATTGCGGAGAGAGACTTTGAACAAACGAGATTGACTACCGGTACTCGTACGACGGAGGGTTTCTGAACTCAGAATGTTTTGTCAAATCCGCACAAGCTGTTTTATTGATTTGTTAGGATCACATTAAATTCATCTCCATTGTTATGTGCTAGCTTTTTATAAAACGCTTCGCTTGTTTGAAGACATGTTTCCAGTGAGGTCCGCATTTGTTTGATATTCATCACCTCACGATCACGTTGCTTGTTTGTTTCTAATCTTTTGCATTCATTTTTTCTGCTTTGAGTATAATTTTTCAATTGTATTTTTACGAAAATTCCATAGTCGAAAATGTCAAGACCTAAAATGGCTCTCGGCTTATAGCCGAGTATTATGCTTTTTCAATTCATGTCAATCAAGTTGATTTTTTGCGTACAAAGTTTGGGGTCTTGGCTTATAGCCGAAGTCGGCTTATAGCCGAATAAGTACGGTACCGAAACATGGTTGTATTCCTCCCTTTTAGCCCTACTTTTTCTGGGCTATGCAATGACCAGTGACCTACCTGTTTATTTGAGAGTTTAACTTTTTTTTGTATGTGTGTGTACTTTTTGCAACGTGCACAATGAAAAAAATAGAAACAAGAAAAGAAAACAACTCTATCTTTGTAGCCATTACCCAAATTGTGTAATGGCAAATCATGGGGGATTTATGAGTACTTTTCAGGCCAAGGGTATGTACCAGTGTTGCTAGGTCTTGAGTAGGCTTTGGAACAGTGCTGTCTATATGTTCTAATTTGGAAAAAAATGGTAGCCCAACCTTTTCGTTGATGATTTAACCTTTAAAGTACCAGTAGTGACCAGCATTTAACTTCTGCCTGATCAAGCGTAAAGATCATGATAATTAATGAAATAATCACCAAAGATGAAATGTCATGATATTTCAACAAAATTAATACTGTCAAGCAGTATGAATGTGAATGGAGAACAGCAAGGAGAATATGCATGTTGTTATTGGGGCCTAAAGGGTTTAAAAGCTGTTGTACGTTTGGAGTATTATACACTGTTGATAGAAATTTATCAAGTTATTTCCAGTTCTGAGTAAAGAGTCCTAAAATCTCTGCCCTGTTGGTCTGTACAAACTCAGACAGGTATCTTGGGGATCTACCCATCATAAGGAGGGAAATGCTTTATATTGTATTTTATGAATTGGCTGGGTGAAGTTCATGAAATGTGGGGCGTTGCGGAACTCATAAAGGTTCTCGCTGAAGCTGACAGGAATGGTTTATCGGAGTTGTGTAAGATCGGCGATGTTATATGGGAGTGAGACATGGTGAAAAAGGTGGGAAAAAGAGATGGGGATTCTCAGAAGGATGGTGAGAGCAATGTCTGGTGCAAAGCTGATGGAGAAAAAGAGAACAGAGGCCCTAATGGAGATATTGGGATTGAAGGGAACAGCGGTTCAGATGGCAAAGGCAATTGGAGTGAGAAGGTACGGGCATGTGTCGAGGAGGGATGATGGGCATGTTCTGAGAAAAGCGTTGGAGTTTGAAGCAAGAGGAAGCATGGATGACCAAAGAAGACATGGAAGATGCAAGTGGAGAAGGAGAGCAAGAGCGTTGGCATGGAGAAAAAGGACTCTATGAATCGAGTGAGATGGAGAATGGGAGTTAGAGAGATTGCTGCTGCGGTAAATCCGGGCAAACCCGTTTACGAGGATAATTCAAAATTGGAGTGATGACGATGTACACATTGTAAGAGAGGGGATTGGAGTAGCTACTGGCCGGGAAAGATATCCTGTTTTAGGGATTTTTTTAGAAACTTAAATATTGTAGACAAAACCTATTAACTCTACAAACTGAGACAAAATAATAACATATTATAATTTCAACTGAATATCTTTAATTTGAGTTGCTAAAATTCAAATTCTTTTGTCATGGTAGATCAGTCATGAAATGGACAGAGGGGAAGGATGTCATATTACTAACCGCAATGGCAGGGGAGGGATGTTCCAATGGAAACATGGCTCAAGAGAGAGAGGAAGTGCATGGGATGAAGTGGCGAAAAACCTAAATTGCCAGAAAGAGTTCAATGTTAACCAAAGGTCCTTACGAGACACCTTGGCTAGAGAAGTAAAGGCAAAACTGGCTAAAGAAGAAAGAGCAAGTGGTGGAAGAGCTAATTACTCTTAGAGATGAGTCAGAGAAGAAAGGGAAAGACCAAAGTGAGGCAAAGAGAGAAGCTGTGGGAGATGAAAGACAGAAATACAAATGAAGAGAAGAGGGCAGAAAAAAAGAAGACAGTTGGAAGAAAGAGAAGGAGATCAAGAGGTGACATGCTGGAATGTAAAACACACTCAATGCTGTTTCTTAGTCTCCCTGTACTAGCTGTTTTGACTACCATTATGATGATGTCCAGAATGGTATAAATTTAAAAAAAAAATTTTTTTTTTTAATTCTGACAAACAAATAATATTCTCAAAGTATGGGTAATGCTGAAAAGGTTTTGTTTGATAAGTAACATGACAAGATTTTATCTACAATTATAAATTTCCCAGGGACTCTTGGGCAGATAATTTATTCCCCAAAAATGTATGCAGGTGAAGAAAAAAGTTTGTAAATAGTGTTTGCTGAGTCAATTACCTCTCTTCCACCCGACATATCTGCTTCTGGGTCTCCAAGGATGTGCTAATCACTCGACTCCAAAAATTTCTTAAAACTCAACTTGGACTATCTGCGTTTTGCTCTTTTTAACCCTGGACATCAACATTTTTTAAAACCGAAAATCCCGCTCACTCTGAAGATCTTTCAATTGTTTTCCGGAAATTTACCTTGGCAAAGACCTTTTACCATGGTGTGCGCCTATTGAACTTACTTTAGATGTAAACACAATGCCTAAAATAGTATTCTGGGGCTCATAATTACAAGGATTTGAAAAAAACTGGGCCATGGGTTTTGTCAACCTTTCTGATATGACAAACTACCATGCAAAATATTCATTGAAAAGTGGAGGATCAATTCCAAACATCTTAGATACCTGATTACCATAGAGACAGGTTTGGGCATTTTCCAACAAGGCACATACAACATACATCTTTCCCACTGGAGTTAAATTAACTTTCATTTGCCTTTTAACATCAATAAATTCAAAATAGTTTAAAATGTTTCCAAACAACATTTCGACTGCTAATCTTACCTCACTCATTGCTTTACTAACAATGTCTAGTGAAAATGGTACAAATCTGGAAACTATTGGAGAGTGTGGTGCCAGAAAATATTCCCACCCTCAGAATGGAAGGTCATTTTGAATTATCAGAGGGTGGTAGACTCAAAAGTCTAAAATTTTCAAAGAAAAGTAGGAAGCATAAGTGGAAATTCCAAAGGGTTGTGGTGGGGGGCTTGAACCAAAAAGCCTTTTGTGGGAGCGGTATGAATATTTTGGGGAAAGAAAAGACGATCAACTTCCACAAAATCATTGTTTAGCATATTGACAAGGAAATATGAACAGTACAAAGATAGTTATTTCCACTTGCGATAAATTTTTAACAAAAAATGAAACACTTCTTTGGTTCTGCTAGTTGCAAATTTGATACATTTTGAGGGCAGTGACATTCAAATTTTACTAAAGATCTCTCCATTCATCAGTGCTAGACAAGATATCTGTGTATGGGATTGTGTACTGTCGTCTCATTGACATAAAAATACAATGTGTTGGAACATGCAGATGCACTGGGTACTGATTTGGACTCATCATGTACAAAATTTATGGATGGAATAGGGTCAAAAGAAATGGTTGCTGGCCCTAGTCCAGCATTTGCCAAAGCTATCTTGGAGGCAATGGTTGTGGGGGGCTCTTTGCTTTCCACAGACCCTTGGCAGCAGAATTTTATACTACAGGTAGGAACCTTTTTGAGAGGTGCTATCCCTTTTCCAACTGTCGTAGACTTCCCTTTGGAGTAATTGAATACTCTACTATGCTCTTGTGGAATAATTGGTCTCATGAAAATAGAAGGAAGTCTACCAGGAGTACTTACATGGGACACTAACTAGGTTGGCTGTGTCACATTGTTGGCTGCTGTTTGAGGATGACTTGCCCCATAGAATAAAATAACACCTGGCATCAAAATTTCCCACACACACACACACACACACACACACAAAAACAAATAAAAAATTCCAGGCACCAAAAGGCCCTACACCAAAAAATACAAGACTTAAATATTCCTTTCTACTGATTTATTAAATTAGACTTTAAGATTTAAAAAGATACATATTGCGGATCTATTGATCCAAAAAAATATGGAGAGTGTAAATTTTCAAACCAAAAGAAATATGTCGGATCCCCTTCCCTCCATTATGTATACTGCGAGTACTCCCCCTGGGAAAATAATATCTTGTAGAGACAAATATCTCAAGTCAATAGTCACTACATTTCATGTGAAAATTACACAGGAGATAATTCTTAACTGAACCAATTTACCCCTGCCTTCCCAACCCTTCTCTGTCAATCAAATGGAGAATGTCTAGCATTGGCTTTTAACATGGAACTTCTCCAGCTTCAAAGTAAGTTCATTATACAGTTCTTATTCAAAATTTCTCTGATACTGACTATGAATTCCTCCTGTTTAAAGGGAAAATCAAAAGGACCAAGAAAGAATCTATAATTAGCCACAAAATAGATCAGAAATATACTATAATGCCCAAAGGTGACTAAGATGGGGCCTATACTTGGCCACAAAATAACCCGGAAATTGACTGTGAGGGGAAGGAGCTCTGAGATGCCAGCGGCACATACCCTCCAATAAGTGACCCCCCGAGTGGAATATTCTGCTTGATAACTTGTGATAATTCAGATAATTTCAGCTAATTAAATCAGCTTTGATTTTGTCAAGGCCTGGGATCATGTAATTAAGTTCGTTTTGTTGACATTATACTGAAGTTAAATAAATTATAGTAAGTATGAACCCAATGGAAGTCCATTCCATGTCAGCGATTACATCAGAGATCGCAAGGTCAACACTACGAATGAATATGAATGGTCATCAAACTAATTTAATAAAAATTACATATAGAGAGTTAATAAACAAAGCTTACCGTTGCTTGCCTTGGATAGCAGCTGTTCTGGCACCTGGCGCAGAATTTCATGTTGGGAATTATTACTCATCTTGTTTCATACGCTAAGCCATGTGCTTCGTCGGTATCGTAAATCCTCCATTAGGGCATTGTGGGTAGGCTCCCAGTGCTCATGCCTGACTGCCTGACCTTGAGCGTGTCCTGTGAAGCGTGAAGTTCAATCAA
The DNA here is from genome assembly GCA_014633955.1 of Acropora tenuis. Lineage (NCBI taxonomy): Eukaryota > Metazoa > Cnidaria > Anthozoa > Scleractinia > Acroporidae > Acropora > Acropora tenuis. The sequence continues at coordinate 875,246 of BLAZ01000831.1, forward strand.
AACCTCAATGTTGAATACAAAAGTTGTGCGTAGCGTATCTTCGAGTCTTCTTTGGTATTTCATAAAAGCAAAGATCACATTTTCAAAGTGAAATTGCTCTTCATTGGAGAATCTTGATTCTTAAACCCGAAAGGATGAATGTTGAGGCAAGAACTTTATTGCCGAAGCAAAAAGTCTATTGATGAATGGAAACCTTGAATGTTGGTTCGTGTTTTTTCTTTGAAGTATGGCAGTGATCAAGGAAAGATATTATGTTAACCGCAAACAAACGGGTTTGTATTCAAATGTTGATTTCGAAATGGTAAACATTAATTTTAAAGCTAAAACTTGAATGTTGAGAGCACAACTTGATTTTTGGCGGACATATAACGCCGTAGCCAGTTTGCATGGGATTGCTGGGCGTAATCAAAGGAATAGTGTACTGTGACATTTAAAGAACAGACTTTGCAGCTTTCATGGTCAATTACTGTTTCAGTGTCAATCTGTTCCAGAGCATTCTCAGAGTACACGAGTTTCTATAGTATTCTCTTTCAGACTGTACACAGGTTCGATCATCATGATGGGCTTTTACGAATTCTGACTTTTCTCTGTCGGAGAGGTTTGCAGCTCTTTGAAGTTTGTTTGTATTTTTCGCTGACAGGTAAAGCAGAGATCGGTTGCTGGTTTTGGAATGCCCATGTAAAGATGAAACTGGTCCCACAGCTTTAAGAATTTCCTCTAGCTCACTGTTCGTACATACGAAGCTGCGCATGCTGCCTTATAGACTCACCATAAGCAGATCTTTGATTCGGATGATGACAGGACTTTGATGTCACCATTTTTTAAGCTGGGTATTCTTTCTGAGAGGGAGATTGCGTTTTCCTCAAACTAGATGTTCAGGAATTGTGGACTCCTTCTACAGTGCCCTGAGTTAGTGTGTTTTCAGGTAATCGTTTAGTGTTACTGTGAATTCTGGGACAAATACCATAAGTCTGATAGTGTTCCTTCAGCAGTCGAAATCGTGAATTACTTATTCAGTATAAGTGAGGAAACATCTCCCAACTGGTAGACACAGACTGAAAATAAAAAGTGCATCAAGGACTCCTGCTTCTTTTGATACCAGTGGAGTGAAAGCTTGTATGCTTGGGAGGACCACCAAATCACGCTCGTCATTTGACAGTTCCAAGCAATTATTTAGGTTGAATAGTACAAC
>BLAZ01000831.1:888937-891437 GCA_014633955.1 Acropora tenuis
GCCAGCTTTCCTCCCTGTGAGAGTCCTCTTGAAGTATTGCACAACTTCCCGCTCCGTCAGGCCAGAAAGAATTGAAAGCAGCTGTTTGGCGGGTCGTAATGAAGAAAAGGAAATTGTTTTTTGCCTTTTTGTTGGCGCCAAATGATACGAATGGCTCGGCAAAGCCCTCTGTAGACTTTGTTACTCTCAGTAACACGTGAAAAACCTTGTAGGGGATATCCCGGACTATTTTGCTTTGGAATGGGTTCCTTACCCGTCGTTGTCCGGCAAGACGTCTGTTAATGGCCTCATGATGGTACCCACTTGAATTTGGGTGTTAAGGTTCTGGGAGGCTTCTACAGGTAAACCTGCTACTCTTCGCCGACTTAGATCGTACAGTGGTACAAGCATTGCCACACCAGCGTCGACAAAAAAATCGACATCTATGCTATCATCTCCAACCTCTTTTAGGCACTCTGTAATTTTATCGGTCAAAGTGACCTCTTCACCCGCTTCTTCTTGGACATGAACGTCCATTTCTTCGTCCCTTGCAAGTATTTCGACCACTTCTTCTACTGAAAAATTAGCCGCCATATTGAAATTAGGCGCCAATGCCGCGGATAACCGCTGAACAAAATAAATGGCGAACTTGAGCGATTTTGCGTTACTCTGTGCCCACCGTGCAATAGAGAGGGTCCAATTCTGCAATGAAAAAACTTCCTGGTTAAGTAAAAAGCAACATGGACAATTTTAAACAGTGACGAGAAATTGAATTTCAGATTTCAAAAGATACTCACAATCTTGCTTGAAACTGCGACATGAAAATGAACTTTCGAGATTATCTGTGCCCCAAAAATTTATTTCACATCCTGAGAGGTCCAGTTCTGTCATCAAGTTCTTCGCTGACGAGCGTCTATTGGCTAGCAACCTTGGTATTTTATTTTTCCCTACCTATCGACTTGGGGTAGCTGTCAAGGGAAACTATTTGTTCTTGAGAAATTTCCCAGCTCCAGACGATAAAATTTCCCCGAGGTAAGTTACCCAGGGAAAAATCTCTCACACTTAAAAAATGAAGTTCCCCCCGGTAAACTGTCCACAAGTTGACTTAACTTTGGTAAGAAGTCTTTAGTGTGACCACAGCTATTATATTACGGTATGAACACTTTAGTGAATTTCATTCTAGTTGTATTTATTAATCATCAGGGCATCAAAATAAAAGTCACCAAACTTCTTGCCAAAAGATAGCTGTCTCTCACATTGGAAGCCAAGAGCTGCTTTCGTTTCACACTGTGTTAGGCGGCCACATTATACCGCAACACGTGTCGTGCCATTCTAACAGAATTGCTACCCGCTTAACGGTTTCTAGCTTATTCTAACGGATCCTAACGGCTTCACTATGGATACAGAGTTTTTGCTAACAGTTATGTTGTTCTGTCTAACGACTTGATGCTAACAGCTAAGGATACAAGTCTTCGGCTAACAGTTGCACTCTCCATTCTAATGGCCTAATCCTAACGTCTAACAGTTGGCGTAATGCCTCTAACGTTTTTAAGGGAACTTTCTGACGGATGACAAACAGATGCTTAACCCTTTTGCCCATTTAACAGATAAACGTTACGGTAAGTGTTCCTCTGCACTGTCACAATTAATGGACTCGCTCCAGTGTACCTCCAGAATTTATTCAGGACCCTCAGTACCCAATACAACTTTAGAGACTCAGAGGTTAAACATGAGTTGCCAATGCCGTGCACAAATTATGGCAAGCTTGTTTTTTTGTTATAGCAGGGCACTGTGGAATAATTTGCCCATCAGTTTGGGAAGATCAGACTCCCTAGGTGATTTTTGAAAACAGATAAAGGAAAGGGAACTATTTTATCACCGTGGAGATTGGCCGGTATCATAGACTGCGTGAAAAGCACTAGAGAATGGCCAGATTCCATCAAGTAACCCTTATGTTTATAATTTTGCGCACTGTTGTGTCGAGCACATGCTTCAGTTTTAAATTTCTTTGCATCGGGTGTTGAAATAAATTTGTTCCAATTGTCACCACCAACTGTGTCTTAATTGCATTGATCTCCTTTCTTGTGAAATTCTACCTTCTCTTTTGCATTAATTTTATTTATTTGAAGCTCGTTTTTTATTAAAATTCTTTAAGTCACATTAATTTCAACACCTTAACTTCATGGAGCATTTTGAAAACCGGGAAATGCACCAACTGATCTACCGAAATAAAAATTAGGCCTCTGAAATTATCATATTAGGCTTGGATTGTGAAAACTATCAATCGATCAAGCAAATGCATATTCGAGGCGAGTCTTCCCCTTTTAAAAATTAACACAGCTTCCACTCAATAGTGTACTTGTAATGATTTATTACAGCAGATGTAAGGCAAAGTACTTGAAGAAACTGAAATCGCTACAATCATTTCTTAGGTAGAAAACCTAATAGCCAAATGGTGATGAAACTAATCTCAAATAAGTAAAAATATTTGTGAACTACTGAATGATTCAGTACAACTAAC
>BLAZ01000831.1:942606-950106 GCA_014633955.1 Acropora tenuis
ATTTAATACATTGTGAGCTATTGTTTTAATATCAATTTTTTTTGGAAATTCTGTTTGCCGGTGAGAGTCGATAGTTTTGGGAGTGACTGCGATCATGGTCACTTATGAGACCTTGGTGAGTGTGAGGGGAAATATGTTGCTTTAGTGGTTGACTCAGAAAACAGTCGCGGAAGAGTCGCCCACGACCTTGGGGTAACAAGAATGTTTAATAAACCACCGACAAGGAACGTTATCATGTGTTTATGGAATCAGAAAACCGTCGCGGAAGAGTCGCCCACGACCTTGGGGTAACGAGAATCTTTAATAAACCACCGACAAGGAACGTTATCATGTGTTTATGGAATCACTAATAGCTTTTGCGAGGAATAATTTAAAAAAACAGAAATTTTCCGTTTACTAAATGAAAATTTTGTTCTTCGAGACTGAACAAAACTTGTGTGAAGCCTGACATATAACTATGTGCGTTTCTTAGCGTTGGTGATGATCGAAAATTCGGTCATGTAAACTATGTTTTGGTAAACTAGTGCGTCAGGACCAAAAGGCAAGGCCAAGCCTCCTCCCACCCCCCCCTCCCCCGCGCACCTGCGGACAAATCTGTAACTCAAAGGTGGCGCAACCGTGAGTGCTTTTGAGAATGTTCAGTTCAAGATCACGATCCCCTTTGGTGAAGCGATCTCTTGTTGTTGCAATGCGAAAAAAAAAAATGGGATCGTTATCTGTCACGATGACTCATCGCACATGGCCAGAGCAACCAGATCTCATGATATTGTTTCGGCAACTACTGTAACTGCTTATCAAGAAAGATTTAATATTCGAGGGAACTTATTGAAGTTTTTTTTAGCCGATAACGACGCAAATGAAGAGCAAGATCCCATACATTCTTTGCCCATGGCAAATGCAGAGGACCGTCGAAAAAGAAAAACACTCGACATTTCGCCGATACACCGTATTCCGAGAAAGAAGAAAGTAAACCATAGCAATGTGGAAGAGGAGACTGAAAGGGATGCCCAATTTAGTGCAATACAGAGGAGATGCAAAGAATGCCGAGTAGAAGGTGAGTAAGTAATGACTACTCGTGTCCCCATGAGAGAATTCAATAGCATTTCCTTACAAACCTCATGTTCTTATCACCGGAAAACACCAATCTAGTTAATATAAGTGGTCAACCACATTTTGGTCGCGGGTAATGGATATCAAACCTTGTTTTTTTTCCTCAAAAACGGTTTTTGCGCTTTCCAGAATTGAAATTGTGGACGAAATAATCAGTTCGAAAGGATAATCATCTTTCTCCTGGCAAAATCAACCTAAGTGGCCAACATTCTGTCACGAATGAAAGACGATGTTAATTGACTTTTTAAAAATCTCACATAAGCTTTTGCATTCTCATCATAGGTATCTACTTTCTACCAATAAAGCAGCTCCAGAAACCAAGAGACGAAATTGTTATTAGAAAAATTGATCCTGTTTTCCTTGAAAAGCTCCAAAGCGATATGGAGAAAGAGCCAAAAGGGAATTACGGTCTGAGATACGCATTAGTGAAAAACTGTACAATGGAAGGTTTTAAGTCCGACAGCCTTGACGCTTATGAATATGAGGTCATTGGGGGAATTCACAAAATGACAGCGGCCAAAGCATTGAACGCAAAATATCCCAATAATCCACATTTCACAGGCAGGCACTCAAGAGTTTATTGTGGACTTAATCATGAGGAAGCGCTGTGGCTTGCCTCAAGACATAACCTCACGGCAGCAATGCGTCACGAAATGTCATTTTTTGAAGAGGTGAGCTGCAACAAGCAGCCAAATAAGTTGTAACAGACGTTAAAACGTGAATAATGATAACATGGTTTGGTACCTGAATTTGGCAAAGGGGAAAAACGTAGATAGGATGTTGACAGCATAAGAGATGATGTACATAGGTTCCGATCAAGAACCGCAGATATATGAGAATAATGCAAGGTGAACAAAGTACAACACATGTTTCAAACTTGAGCTAATGCAAACGACTTTTTCATTGCCAGTCAAAGTGAGATTGAAGTGAAGTGGAGTATTTTCGTAACTGCAGTTGAGAATGCCCTTTTTTGGCGATAGGTTGAAGTGTGCCAAACTCAACTGTTTACCCAATCTGCAGTTACTATCGATCTTACAAGAGATCCTCCAGAACCAGCCGCTAACTGGAGAAACACTTGCGCCAAAATCTTGAATAAAAAGTTGAGTAATGTTCTTCAACTCAATAGTTCTTAGCAAAGTATATTAACAATAGCGCGCTATTGGTGACAAGAAAATGATGGATTTACTTTTAATCCCAATTCTTAACACTTGAGAAAACGACAGCCACTTAACCGGGGCATTGATAGAGCGTAGTTACTAAAACATGGAACCAGCCAAACCCAACTACAACCACCAACAAAACCAGCCAAAACGACCCAAATCCATCTACGATATTCCTTAATACGACCGGTTTGCGTAGATGACCGTCTGTGATGTTGCGTGACTATCACGTTGACAATAATGCGTGGTATTTTCTCGACCGTATCCTAAACTTCGCATTAAAACTCTCAAGAAATGTCACAGCGTGCGCTCTTGATGAAAACAGGCCAGCAGATATTTTTTTCAACTCATACTGATGTCAACTAAATACCAAGAGTAATTTTCCTCTTGGCAATTCTGACATAGGATTTTCATGTCAGATCCTATCAACTTGTCTTCATAACAGGATATTGATTGCTAATTGAAGAGTTGCAAAAGCGAAGACTGATGAATACCTTAATAAGCCCTCATTCTTGTGAAACATACAAACAATGCACTCGATATGTTTTTGACGCATTCTTTTTACATCTCATATCAAGACTTTCTTATCTGGTCTATCATCAACATGATAGTCACGCCACATCACAGATGGCCATCTACGCAAATAATATCACACAAACCGGTATATTGTGGCTGGTTTTGTTGGTGGTTTTGGCTGGTTCCATGTTTTGGTAACTGCTATTGAAAAAGATTGATTATGGGTATTCCCCGCGGTTGAGGACCCCCACCAGCACACATCCATAGCCTTATTGCAAGCGACGATTGAACAAACGCTAACAATTTATGAACTATGCATTATCATGACCATTGTTTTCTTGTATCCAGAAAAAAATCTAACTGACGTCTTCAACATGGCTGAGCTGCCAGCACGAGTCTGGGTGTTGTTTGCAAGTATCAACAAAAAATATGAACAATGTAGTCTCGAGGATCAAAAGCCCAGTCGTAAGGATGTGTTGACTACAATGAAAATGAAAACTGTACACTTCAGAACTTTGAGTGCACTCAATAACGCCGAAAAGGAGATGTTGCTGAGGAAGGTAAATAGAAAGCGATTTTATTTAACTACACGACCGGCCAATCTATTTGTGAGGTAAAATTGTTCTCGTTTCTATACCTCAGATCTAGACAAGCTTGACATTAGACACTGACAACTGAACTGTTTCCCAGAATTGCAACTGGTCATGTTATCTATACTAAATGCCTTTACTAAGAAAACGTTTAATTGGTTTTTTTTAATTCATCCAATGTGCGTTAATTATTTAAAACGATAGTTACATTCATATATATATTTTTTGGTTTCGCGTGACAGATTAACAATAAAACATACAGCATCAGTCAAATGAAAACTGCGGCAGAAGACATCAAGAAACTACGCCTGATTCAAGAAGCTTTACTGCTTGCTTTGCGTCTAAATTCCTGGGAGGAGATTCCTGAAATTATTAAAAATGATGTTACCGCTTCTAATTTAGCAAGGTTCATGGTAAGTCAACTAATCAACAACAATGTAAACTTTATATATATATATATACTGCTGCGAAATGATAATTTATATAGCGTATATCGTTGTTGGAATGTTCCTTCTGTTAATCCGATTTAATTCTTTCCTGTGTTGTCTTGTCTGTGGCCACGTTAGATTTGTAGATTACGCGGGTGATAAGGCAGTTGTTATCAAGCGGGCATTGACCTTTTTTTCTACAGTTGCATCCATTTTGCGGTGTGCTGTTATTGTTGCTAATAAGGATGTCCTTGTTGTGGTTGTTAGTTCGGCACGCAGCTGTAGCTTACTTTCACGTTGTTTTTGTTTCAGCTGGCGTGGAGTTTTGTTATGGAAGTGTTTCTTGAGTAGGTTGAAGTTTTGTACATTTATGCTGTATGGGGGGGGGGGGTTTAAACCAGATGATGTTTCTACTTCTATTTCTTTTCGTGGGTGCGGTTGTGTTTTCCTTGCAGTACTGAAGGCTTTAGTTGAACCCACTTGATCCGAGGGCTTTTGGGTAGAGAGGCTTAGCTTTGTCGAATGTATCGTTGTTGAATGACAAGGCTGATAATCTGCGATTGATGGCTGCGGGTATTTGTTTGATTACTGTGGGTGGGTGGGTGGTTAGATTTCATGATGTAAGGCGGCTCGTTAAGTTAAGTGGGAAACCGTGGTAGTTAACTGACTTCAAGTTGCTTTGAATGGTTATTTTCAGTCCGTGTTCCTAAGAGAGACACACGCTTTTGTAATTGAAATGTAGTCGAGTTTATACTTGAAACCACTGAATATTATTAGAACAAGGAGTACAAGCTAATATGTTCATGAAAATCCTTTACTTGGTAGGAAATCAGTTGTATTTTCATTAACTTTGTTATTGTGTTTCTCTACTATCAGGGACGAGACGTTGAACACTCCGAGTTTATGGATTTTGTAAAACGACTTCAAAAGCAGATCAATGCGGAGGGTTCCTCTACAGGAGGAGACACTCACAATGCTGCATCCGATGAATTCACGCTACATTTGGGTGACTCCATTGCTGTGAAAAGCTACCTGTTTTACACTGACCAACTATCAACGGCTCTGTTGAAAATTTCCAGGGGGCATTTCTCACAATCCACGAGTTGCAAGCCTGTAGTGACGAGGTTAGAGCTCGTAAAATTATCTGTCCAGCTTACAAAGTAAATGAAAGCGCGCAAGCCCTAGCCACATACAAGAAAATAGAAAATACTGATCAGGACGAATTCTAGTTAATAACAGATTTAACAATCACATCTGTTTTGAAAGGTTATAGAAGTACATTGCTCATTATGCCTGATACGTAGATAAATGACAAGGTGAGTCTCTTTTCACTCATTTTAATTAGTTCTTTTTTTTTCTTTTTTTTTCAGAATGCTCTTTCGAAAGCGAGGTCCGTTGTTTTCTTTGTACAAGGCATGAATTTCAGTTTAACAACAATTTTTAATGTCTGTCTACTGTGCGACCCTCTTTACCTCCGGCAAGCAGTTGAGGCTATCACAGAAGGTGGTGGATCATATTCTTTGGGATTCATTCATCAGCAAGATTACCCTGTTCGTCAAGGTGCGTGAAAGAAAGCTTTAGAGGATAAATCGCTTCCACTCTCAGTGACAGTAGACAATGAATAGGTTTGCTAGAAACGCGCGCGTGGTGGAAACGTGGTAGAGTGCATTAACCCTTAGTTGACTAGACTTTAGTAAGTAAGCTACTTGGTGTCAGTTAGACATGCTTTGCATTTTTGTCTCCTGCACCAACATTGGGCAAATTGAAAAACAATCATTTCAAGCAGTTATCTCCTACCTCACCATTTGTTATTAAAACTGAATTGATATGTTTAAATTATTAGCATTGTAGCAAAGGCGATCCGAAATTTTGTTTTATTTCAGATTTTCTTGTGCTTGCAAAGTCTACCCTGGCCTATGTCGTCGGCCACTTCCTCATTTCAAGGAAGATTGTCATCGAACATCTCGCCTTTGCTGCAGGTGAAGAAAGAGATGGGTTCTGCCAGGTGGCTTTTGACCACAAGAATGGAAAAATAGAGGCCACCGCCTACGAATGGATCGTTAGACACTTCAGTCGAGCTGGGGATTACGTCGTTGACCTCTTTTCAAAAAATGCTTCTGCAGTAATTGCGAGCATAAAAAATTACAGGCATGGAATATATTTTGGTAGAATGGAGGACCAGGAGACCATACGTTGTGAGTTGGCGTCCCAAGTACAACCGCGTAATAAAGCTAGGGACGTTTAGTGAAATCATATTAAAGCCCACTGGAACAATATATATTATGACAATAAATAGCAACATATTACAACAACAAAGTTGTAAACCTTGATTGAAAATGTTCATCTAGGTGATCGGAGTCCTGAGAAAGCCTTTTATTATATGTGAAACACAAGAATGATGTAAAACAAGGAAAACCGTGGCAAAATTTTCAAAACAACCGAGTTCAATAAACCAATAGCTCATAAAACAAAGAATCTTTATGTCTGTGGGGAAGATTCGAACCCATATTTTTCAAACAGATACATTTTCGAAAACCTTTGTGAATCCAAATAGTAACACAAGATTTCGAGTTTCTGAGCTCCAGATTAAGGATCCTGCATTTTTACAATAGTTTTTGAGCTCATGCACTTAAAGAAAGGGTTGGAACTTTGAAGAGGTGTTGCATGCTAGGAAGCCCATGCATTACAATTCATTTCTTACAATTTCAGATGCACATAAACAAGAGTCCGAATACCAGGTCCTAGACTTGTAAATTTTACATTTTCATGCTTAACGACAGTTTTTCACTTCTTTTCATCCGAGTATTTTTAAATGCTAAGTTAATTTTTCAAAGGTAGATTTTTACTTGTTTTCATTCACGTAAGGCAAGGGTCTGAATTTCGGGCCCCAGGACTTGTAAATCCTTAGTCAATTTTTCAACGGTACATTTTTACTTCTTTTCATTCACATAAGGCAAGGGTCCGAATTTCGGACCCCAGGACTTGTAAATCGTTAGTTAACTTTTCAACGGTACATTTTTACTTGTTTTCATTCACATAAGGCAAGGGTCCGAATTTCGGACCCCTGGACTTGTAAATCATATTTCAATTTTTTTACATGTTTCCATCCACTTAAAGCAAGGGTCCGAATTCCAGACCCTTAAACTAAGAGCTGTTCAATTAAAAAAAAAATTCAATATCAGATTAAACGAACCAAGCTTCCGAATTTCGGACCCATGGATTCAAAATACCTTTCCTGTTTTTGTTTGTGTTTGTTTGTTTTAAGGCCAACATGATTCTTCCTCACTCAGCTTATTATATTATCTTTTGAGGACAGCAAAAATCACTACGCAAAAAAGCATGTTTCTCAGTGTTGGTATTTTTCACTCCACCAGAATCGCTAAAATCTGTTCTGAGAAAATGGAACTCCACAAAAAACGGATAAAAGTGGCGATTTCTGCGAAAAAATTGCACATTGGAAAAACTGAAAATAGTGTGGAAAGCGTTAAATGCTCCCATGCCAAATGCAGGGACTGTGCAGGGGAGTGCTTTCCCACCCACCCAAGTGCCTACTTTTAGACTTCATTGTTCACTGTAAGGATAAGTCAATATGAACAGGAATTAAGTTTTTCGATATTTAAAACAAATTTGATTCTCTTGTTTGAGTAGTTGGTTCTTGTATGGTGTATAGATGAAGACATGTACCATGGTTGCAGC
>BLAZ01000831.1:963215-965715 GCA_014633955.1 Acropora tenuis
TTTTAAGGTTTCGGGAGTTTGAACTAGGTAGTGATTCTGATGTAGACTTAGATGGGCTTCAGCCTGAAGAGGATGAACCAAGTTACAACACGGAGGACGAAGACGAAGAAGCACAGTTGACAGCCCAGCTGACAAGAGTTCGATTTCCAAGGTTCAACGCAGAAACAGGAATAACTTTCGATGGACATTTCAGATGAATTAGATGTATCTCTTAACTTCATAGATAATCATCGGTGGGATTCACTGGTTGAAGAAAGCAATCGCAACGCTGAACAAAGCTTGGTGATCGATTTTCAAGTTTCCGTCGCATCGTGCGCGAAGACCTTTATAGGAATTTAATAATCATGGGTAGAAATCGTTTGCCAAATTTCGCATCGCTGTGGTGCACCGATGATTTCTTTGGAAACCACCAAATCAGAAGTGTTATTCAGACTCTAGGCTCCAAATGTATTTGTATTTTGGTCAATTTGTCTGGCTTCCATTGGCATTTTTCTCAGTAGATCTTTCGTCACCTTTGTGTCGAGTATGTTTGGCCGCGGTTTTGTCTTCCTTTTCTACTGTAAAGCTTGCGTACATTTTAATGCATTTCCCTCGGTTTTGACATTATTTTGGATTTGATCTTCCTTGGTATCAATTGGCTGCCATTTATTTTATTTTGACTTTGAAGGAAAATTGTGTGGAAAGCCGATGACAGCGGCGCAAGATTTTCTTGCGTTGCGAAACAACATTTGCACGTATTTTACACGCTTCTTCGTAGCCTGAAGATATCTTTCATTTTTGTTTACCGTATGTCCATCTGTTGTAAAAGAAACTTGCATCAAAGTCAGTCAATTTATTATACTGAATAAATGTGAAATTTGTTTACCCGATTTCGGGATTTTAAGTGAGACTAATCTGTGGTGTTCGTTGACAGTGCCGAATGTTCGATTTCGCAGTTTGTTGCGCTGCGTAAAAATAATTGTATTTTCATTGTTTTCAGCCTCCCCAAAAGTGGTTCTTCGAATTTATTTTACTTTATTTTTGCTGATTTTGGCTTTTTGTTTAGTCGACTTGAAGACTTGATAAATTTTGCAACCTGATATAATCTGTGATCCTACTGCGCATATGGTTTATGTTTCGCGGTCATGTAATTTGATACCCTGTCAATAACTGCTAAGGCTTTTCCATAGCAACGCGCTTAATTATGTAAGGCAAATTGGGTTAATGGACATGATTGGTACTTGAGCATCATGCATAGACCTTAAATTCTGTTGCAAGCAGAGCGCTGAGTTCAGGTAATAGAGTTTGGAATTTCTAAAACATCATGCCAAGCTAGTATATCTCGATTTCGAAAGCAAAATTCTGCCACACTCTCTGATTCATTTACCTCTTCCAGGTCGCCAGGATTTTTTGAACAATAAAGACCATTGATTAATCCATCATCATGGCTTGTGAGAAGCTAACTACAGTGGTCTCGAAGTGCCGTAATAAGGTAATTTAAAAAAAAGAAGGGGGAAGCACGAAAAGATGTCGTTTGTCTGGAAAGCTGCAGTGCTTAAACTTCCTTTTTCCTGTCGAAAACGAAACCCTTTTCATTGTCTACCTAGGTTGCAAAGCGTCATCATCATCCATCTCGTTGTCGATCCTTGAGGTCCCAAAAGCCTCAGATACATTGTAAGAGTAAAAATTAAGCGTGATGAAGATTTTCAGTCATATGTAAGTTCGATCAAAAGAGTGCAGAATATAACTTTGTTGGAGCGTTGGTGAATTTTCACCGCAGACGCATTGGGAAACTGACAAAAAATCTCACATAATTAGAACAAGCTAGAAAACAAACGAAAAATGAAATAGAATTTAACAGGTAGCTCAAAACACACCAACAGCGCAAATGGGCAACTAATGGTAATTTGTTGCTTAACATATATTATGTTTCTCTGTTAGGAATCATATTTTATTATGGTTGAGGAAGTGTCTGTAATATTATTAGTTTTATTGTTTTTTTGTATAATGTGTTTGCTCATTGGTGGTTAATAAATAGAGGTATGTATTATATTTGTTATTAGTAGTTTGGTCGTTTATGTATTTTTAAAAATAATTTTTAAAAATAAATAAAATTTACAGGAAAAGATAGGTTGCAAGAATTATGCAGTGAACGACCATGATGCACATGCACTGTCAATTTCATAATAAACCTATATGCAGAAAATAAAGCTTTACGCACCTTTATACAAAAAAGGTGTTGGTCGCTGTTCCTTTTGTTGATGATTAGCTGTTTTGCTTGTCCCAACTAGGCTTTGTTCTTTATTCTGGGTCCCTGCCAGGTTGTCCTTGAGATGTTGATCAGTTGGTTTTGGTGGGGAGGGCTGTTGCTTTAGATCCACTCTATTGGAACGGTAGGTGTCATTTGCAGACTCCACTTCATAGGATCTTTCGTTGGGGAGTTTTGTTAGTCGCCGTTTCCCACTCTTTCTGTCTAAATGGTCTCATTCTTACTTCTCCCTCATCCAAGAGGGAGAGGTGT
>BLAZ01000831.1:970715-973215 GCA_014633955.1 Acropora tenuis
CTGTTTTACGTGTGCGTTTTTTGGCGTAAGGATTCTTCTTTTTTTTTTCTCTTTTTAAATAAAACAGAAAAGCAATCGTTCTTAAGTCTATGAAAAACATCTGAAAAGGGGTTTTATTTTATAATTAAAGGCAAACAGCAAGAAGCCAATGCATTTTTTATTATGTATTTTACATAATGAATAAAAGTAACTGTTGAACCGTAGATAATCTGAGATCGCTTGAAAGGTGACAAAAATTCATGTTTGTCGAGGAAGTAAGAAAATAACCTTCTATTGTTTTGCCCATCTGCACAAAGTTAACCCGCCTTTTAATATTATGGGAACTCAAGCTAGACTACAAGCAAATTACGAGCTGAATTTTAGTGAAACTCAAATTCCTGCAGAAAAGGTACCATACAAATGTTTCATCCTGGGAGCAAAAGTTGTCCCTGGTTGAGTTTGCTCATTTCGTTGCAACTGGTTTCATGCTCACTCAATTAAGTGTTTTCAACACGGGAAAACTGACCATGATTTCATCGCGGTCCCCAGAACCAGGATGAAATTTGAACGTCTCACATTTAAAACTTCCCCGTCGCCATGAGTTCAACGCAAAACAGACCAGTAATCAAACCTCTTTTTTATACGAAAAACAGCCCAGCCTTTGTATTTTATTCCACTTACAAGCAAGAATTTTTTGTTGCGGAAAATTCGCGAAATTATTTCCAACTGCGAAACCCACTTTACTTGTAGTCTCTAGTTAAGCTTCCAAAATTCCTACATAATGAACGCGATCTTTCGCCGGTCATGAACACCCCAAGATAAAGCGACATTTGCTGTCTTGACCCTCCCTCCCTAAGTATCCAGTGACTCCCATCAAAATGTAAACCCAGCCCCCCTGCCCTGAGTTGGGCTTGACATGGAATGCTCTGTCTGTATATTCAAATTTCCCTCTACTGTGATAATTGGTAAATTTGAGTCTCCCTCGTGAATTAACAACCGTTGATGTAGGTGCAAAAGCTATTGTTTCAAAATTTCCTTTTGAGGCAATATTTGATCCACATTTCTTGAAACGAGAGGGCACTTTGAGCCAGAGGACAAGGAAAAAAAACAAATGAGGAAGACACTCAGAGGCCAGGCCACAAAAGCAGCTGGGGTTGATGCAATAACCAAAGGTGTTGAGGCGATCAGCTGTGTACAGGACCCTGTCTGCATGCTGTCTTCAAACATAGGTCAATGACCGGGCAGTGTAAATCAAAGAAAAATGACCGTCTCCAGCTAGTGGGTCAATAAAGGACATTGAACAGGGGAGGAACTTCTCAACACAGTCGATTTTTAGGCACCAAGAAGAATAAACACATTTTGCAGTGATGCAAGAGACAGCACAAACATGATGAGGAGATGAAGAGGCAAAGATGAGTGATGAACGACACTTGGAAAAAGAACCGTCCACCTCCTGCCAAGCCGCCAACAAAGCACAGTAGTAAAGAGGAAGAGAACCCATGGAAAAAGCTAAAAGGGAGGCAAGAACATTAGAAGCAGTCTTTCCAAGAAGACCGGAACACCATTATGAAAAAAGGAGACCCAACCAGACAAAGAGGATGAGAAATGCCGAACCCACCCTTCAAGGAGAGAACAAACCTTAGATTCCATATCTACAACCGAAAAACCACCAGCAGCCGTAGGCTGGAACACCACAACACAAGCCACTAAGTCAAGCTTACCCTTCCAGAAAATCTTAAAGACCAACTTATGGAGAGTTCAGAATGGACCCAACCTGGCACATGAATAAGCAAAGCTATGTACCAAACCTGGGAAAGAGCCAAATCATAAGTCACAAAGGCTCTGCCCCCATATGACAGAGCACGTTGTGCCCAGGAAGAAAGCACATTCTGCACAGCATCAATTCTAGGCCTCCAGTTATCCTCAGCCAAATTAACCAGGGTCTACAAAAACTCTGAGGTCCTTGATCTTACTCAATGCCCAATCAAGGGAGACAGGAGGGTCCTGCCTACCATGCCAAGAACCAAGCCAAAGACCTTTGCACTTTGACTGACTTAACATCGCTCCAGAACCCTTTTCAAACAACAAATAAGTATTAAGAACAGGCCGAATTGAATAGTCAGAACCAACAATCAATGAAGTGTCATCAGGGTATTGGCGATAACAGGGCAGGGGCCCCAGGAAAGGGAAAGGCTAGTGATAATTAGATTGGCACAGATATTAACCGCTAGAACATGCAGCAAAGGAGATAAAGGACAACCCTGATGAACCCCAAGAGATAACAAAAAAAGCCTTGACAATAACAGCACTCAGAAGCTCAGTATAAAACAAATCAATCCAACGAATGCAAGAAGAGCCAAAACCCATTTTAGACAAAGTAGCGCGCATGAAATGCCAATCCCCCCTATAAAAGGCCTTTTCCTGGTCCAAGAAGAGATTGGCCACAGGGACACTAGACGATGAGGCGAAGTCCGCCACGTCCGATAGAAGGGTAACATTCCCACCAATGAACCTCCCAGGG
>BLAZ01000831.1:978215-983215 GCA_014633955.1 Acropora tenuis
CTTGGGAAAGTGCTTTCAATTTTTTGGCTTCTTCTTTTACCTCTTTTAAACTAGTTTTTTTCTCCTTTAGCTAGATGACAAAACAGAGGAATAAAATGCTTTAATTCTAAAAGAAAGTTGCACTGAATTGAGAATAGTTTTGCAACATGGTCAGGCTCCTGCTGCATTAAATACTTAACATTAACCTTACAGTTGTAACTGTTTCTGGGTATACTGGTTACTTTTATACACAACATCTTACCTTCACCAACAATGGGGGCCTCTGTTCATCACTTAGGTTGCATAGTGCCTTCATGTGCCACTGCTTCAGGCTCACAGTACCACCTGCAATTTCTCCACTGCTGACGTTCTGCTCCCTCAGCCCTCCCCATTTCAAACAAGCCATTAACCTTCTGGAACTCCCTCAAGACAGCTCAAGACAGCTTTGTTTACCTTGGCCATCGTAAAAATTTTACTTAGGATCTTTTTCTACGAAATGAAACCAAATTATTAACGTTCTTGAAATCAAATTCCGGTAATTTTTAATTTACCAATCAGTGAGTCGTAAAAATTTTACTTAGGATCTTTTTCTACAAAATCAAAATTAAGAAATGAAATCAAATTATTAACGTTCTTTAAATCAAATTCGGGAATTTTTAATTTACCAATCAGTTTGGCACTCGATCCACACAATCCTAAATTCAACCACTAAAATTAATTTCCTCTTCATTATATCTTTTATTTATCTTAATCTACAGTAAATATTTGAGTTTATGTGTTCGCAATTTTTCTTTCCAACTAGCTATTTTCAGTATAATTTACAAACTTTATTTGGAATCAACCACTGTGACTCACTATGCAGTACTTGAGTCTTTCTTTCTAAAATTAGCAGATTGGATAAAGCTAGAGAAAGGATATTTAAGTCACAGGTCTTTGCCCAGTATAAGGGAACAATCATCTTTCCATGATGGCCTTGGTTGTGTTGGTTCTTCAGTAATATCCCCATCACCAAATAACTGCATACGACACCTAGCTCAGCCTTTAGTTACAAAATATTATGAAAAACTTTTGTCAACTTGTAAAGGTGTCGCAGCCAGGTATAATTTTGAACTTAATTTCTCTTCAGGAGAAGATGACAAATGCCATCGGAATGTTTCTCAAAGATGTTCAAGTAAAAGCATTTTTGACAAACCTCTTCCCTGTATGTAACTTCATGCTGAAACATGGATGAATGCTGATGCATGCCACCTAGGTAAATAGCTTGTTCATCAGATTTAAGCCTCATATAAATTCTAGACATTCTGCCCGCAAAGTGTGGGTTCTCCCCATACTATGAAGTCTTTTATAGCCAAGGAGAGATGGGTTCCACCAAGGACTTCAAAACTGTGGTTGTTATTTTCTTCTTCCTTCCACTCAGTCTTACTTGATAACCCTTTAACTGCCACAAACAGGGCTCGATGGCTGCCGGCTGGATTTCTCTCTATTTCTGCCGCCAAACTTTTATTCAAAAAACTGAAGTGCCTTAATTTTGATGGAAGCTCAAGTTTATCCATCTTAATAAAATGAGATGAAACTGTAATGAAAACAAAAACAGCACTGTTTTAAACAATAAAATCAAGCACTTAAGAGGTGAAAAGAAATCATAATTCAAACATTTTACTCACTGAGGCAAATTAAAATTATTAATGTAACCACAAATTAGATCAACTTGTATATATTTGGATAATTTCTCGTACCGCTAACGAGACAATCATCACCTGACTGCATCAAGTCACCATCTTTCTTGCATTTTTTAGCTGCTACCTGATCCTCTGGGGTAAATGACACTCGTTGTTTGTGCCGTTAAAGGTTGATTTATTGCAACAGGAGTTTCAGTATCATGACTCAGGAAAGTTTGACTGTCAATGTTTGGTGGTGTGTCAACTTTGGAGGCATTGTGGTGTTCTTTGCTTTTCTCTGCACTGTTGAAAGCCAAAACAGCAGATTCCTCTGGATGGAATAACAGATGGTTCTGAGGGCTTGAACAATTCCTTATGTAGGTTAAGAGCACTTGAAAGCTCTTTTGCCAAGTGGTCAGCATCTTTACTGGCCCACTCATTGAACGGGTGACTTGAATGAAAGCGATCAAAATATCTTGAGGGAAGTAATGCCACCTTTTTTTCCTTTTGACTTGAACCATCTTGTCTAAATGTCAGCTATTAATATAACACATGTGCTGATTAGACTAAAACCAAGAACTAAAAAATTTAACTTAGTAGCATGTGCCCCAGAGGGACCAGACACCTGAAATTTTGTGTTTTTGGTGAGCAATATGACTGATGTATCCCAGAATTGATCTGTGCCAAGCATATGAAAATTGCAAATGCAGAAGAAGATATGCGCTACTAGTTTAAACCGTTACTTGTCATAATGTCTGTATCCAATTTAATATTTCCCACATTTCCCACATTTCTTCTTTTTTTTCATTTACTGACCACAACTACTTAATCACTACGGGGCGTTATATCTTGGGGGCGTCATGACCCTAAATCAACTACTTGGAACATAGGGTGTGTCACAGTGGACATATCATGGAATTTTGTGATAGTATAACAACTGTAGAGAGTTTTTATCATAATTATGCATTTACAAAGGTAGGCGCTATTCTCAACTGGCGTTGACTCGAAATAGAACACTGCTGGTAAACCAAAAAAAGCCGCAACAAGTCTTTGATTTACAAACAGTTAGGGCGCTTGTGCCCGTACTGATTGACTTGACCCTTCGGTTTGCAAAGAAAATACTACAATTTGAAGGAACACTTGCATGATAATTTGTCGCATTGTTCTGGAGCAGTACATATCATGCTCTATAGTAAGTGTGTTAATTTGAGTCCTTCCAAATTCCCACTTGGCTGGTCAGTTATGTCAAATAAGCGCCCTAAGTGAATGACTAAAATGAAATACTACACTACCTGGATCATTCCTTTCCCTGACTGAGTAGTATAGCATACTTCCAGCAAAACCCCATTGCCTTCTCCACTCTTACTTGTTAGTGGTGCACCGTTCATAAAAACTTTAACTTGCCTTCTCTCAGTGGTGAAAACCGTCCACAATTTCTCTATGACAGGCGTCATTTTGAGACTTCAACTAGCTTTACTCTACGCGGAGAGCACCTATATCCCGTGTAGTATTTATTTATGCTCGTTTGCATTGGGCCAGAAATCAACAAAACTTCTGACATTTGACAATGTTGACAGTCTAAAGCCGACAGACAAAAACAATCTAACCCAGAGTGTTTCTTTGATTGTGCGGCAGACGTTGCATAATGAAAATTGTTAAATATTTGTCGCAAAATAAAAAGAAAAAATAAACAATAAACGGATCTGTGTTCTTTTTTAACAAAAAAGACTCAAATTGGTACATTTCGAGACAAGCGATCTACTGACGTAGATCTGACAAGTTGCATAAATTAATAAAAGATGCTTTGACTAGCAAGGTCTTTGGTTTTATACAATTTAAATTCGTCTTAGCGACGCAAATGAGCAAACAGTTACGACCGATTTCTTTTCCGGGGCCTTTCTTTTCCATCATTGTGATAAACAAAGGGTTTCTCGGTTTATTAATTATTTTGTCTAAAACAATAGGGCGGAAACGTCCTGATTTTTATTGTTTGCCGCATTTCTAAGACAAACAAAAAGTTAACTCCATTCACATGATCAGTCAACTTGGGAAAGACGTCGCGTTTCAGTTGATCTCGAAAATCTCCCCTTTGTCCGAAATCAGGTCCAAAATGGGGACATCCAGTATTCATGAATTATCAATCGATTCAATTGAGGTATTTGAAGATAGTTTTGCCTCTACATTGTCCAGCCAATTTTCACACAGCACGGCCATGAAGGGAATAATTCGCGGTAAACCAGAAATTCGTTGCTGTGGCTAATGCATTTGAAGTATTTGATGAAAGCGCCACCTCTGGTAAGTATTAAAGAGTCTAAAGAGGCTCTGTAAAAAAATTTTTCGACAGCACGTGGATTTTTTTTGGCCTGTTCTGAATCATCTCTTTACATTCCCAGACACTCTATTCAGTTCAAGCAATGTGTCTGTTGAAGCATTCGACGAAACAATGTCTTCCGATCATGAAGGTATGCCGTATTGACAAGTTAATGTATAATATCAATATTGCATTTAATAACATTAAGTGACCACTGAGTAACAGTTTTTTTTCCTTTTGGGCATTAGGTCATGGTGTTACTTTACATAGTACAATAATTGCCCTAGATTCTGTCATACATTAATTTTTTATAATTATTACTCGGAAAGTAGTCGGCTGCAGCTGTGGGTTCTCTGATCTCCAAGGGCCTTTTTACCATTCCATCCAGTATAATTAGCTAGATGACCCTTTCTTTACCTTTTGGCTGGCACCTGATTTCTCAAAGTCTAGTCTAGGTTTTCTGAAACTGAATATATTCATGAAATGATTTTACAATAATTTGGACCACCATCAGTCAAGTGCATGGCCTGTGACAGTAAAATGCTTCTCAGGGCCCAGTTGATCAAAGCCCGATCAATATAAGCCTGGGTTAGCATAAATGTTAATTGCTGTTTTCCTATTTTACATCCTATTTTATACCTATTTGAAAACTATTTTATCCCTATTTTTGATAGTCAATATATGCTATTTTAATACTATTTAATCTCTATGTTAAAGCTGTTATTTTGAAACAAAAAATAGGGAAAAAATAGCTTTGGTTGACAGAGATAATTGAATGCAAAATAGGTTTAAAATAGTGTTCAGAATTGAAAAATAATATGGTTAAAATAGTACTGCATTGCAGAATGTTGACGATCAAAGGGACACTGCCAAAGAGGGAACAAACGAACAAATTGTGTGACGGTCCACGAGGTGGTTAGAAGGTCTGGTCGCAAAATCTACGTATCACACAATTGATGTGGCAATTTTTTTTACATTTTACAAAAAAGCCAACGGATATTTGGGTATCTGTCAGTATTTATGAGGAAAGCTTATGATCATTCTTAACTTAA
>BLAZ01000831.1:1027910-1030410 GCA_014633955.1 Acropora tenuis
ATTCTGTCACTGTCAGCTTGATTCTTGTGAGTTCTGCAAAGTTTCATTCAGCTTCTTTTCTTCGATATTTTTCCATCTTAAGCGCACTTTCCATTTCAAGCGACCTGGCATAACGCTGGTTAAAGCCTTGAATTCCAATTCTATCTTGTGTTCCTCCCAAGCTTCCTTTCTCTTGGTGCTTCAAGGTGTCATTTAATTTCCTGAGCTATTTGGCACAATTGACACAGGTGTATTGATGTTCCCCATAGGACACTGCCAGACCAGTACAAGGAGGATCGACATTTTTTATACCCCAATCGATCTGCACAGGTTTTGCAGATCTAAATATGGTGCAGTTCATTGGGATGTAAACTGATTAACAACTTTTGTTTGCCTTTGAAATTAGTTCTTTGCGTTGATAGGATGCCTTGCACACCAACCTATATAATCCCGGCAGCTTTCATGTCCTTTCACTGTTTTGAAACAATCTAGTGCTCCAGAATTAATCTGCTTAAGAAATAAACCTTTCACTGTACAGCTTCTAATTTGGCGGTCATGTTTGAAGTGTTTAACAACCTCCGGATGCCAAAGATAATGACACTTGACTTTTTCTAGTTTAGGCTGCTGGAAATTATTCAGAGGTCTCTTTTCATTTAAAGAGCAGAAAAATTTACTTATGTACTGCTGGCTAGTTGACTTTCTTTTCTCAGTAGATTGCTTCGAGGTTATAGTGCCTTGTGTCTGGAAAAAAGAAACCGCCTGTTTATGACACTCAGAAACAGCGTCTTCTTCAACTTGAACGAACCCAGAAAACTGAATGGACGCTGTACCTGCAAGTATATTGTGGACATCTTAAACGTGCTTGCAATTTCCCGTTTTCCATGGCCCACTTCTGAAATGGTATGCACATCTCGCAATGAAACCTTTTCATTTTGGCTGAACTGGGGAAAAGTGTCTCCCTCACAGGTGACAGGAACGCTTCTACCTGCTAGTGGACCAACAGTGACTGGAGGAAACATCACAGCCAGTAATGCTCTTAGTTTGTTGTTTTGGAAAATGGTGGTGCTACTGCAGCATCTGAGGATATCCAGCCTTTCTACCTCAATACAGTCCTTCCTTTCAAATATTCCATTCAGATATTCTTGAAAACGTTTCGGCTTTCCAGGAAAGTGGAAGGGCATTAATCTGTTTAATTTCCAATGAAAGCGACGAAAAAGCGAATCTTATGTTTGAACGTCGCTAACGCACTCATCCGGTGCCTGTCTTTCTGAAGAATGTTGGAGCTCGAGTTGATCACTTTCCTCACCTATAATGACAGTGGAAGTGTCATTTTCCCCTTCACTTTCTCTGATGGTTGACATATTTTCCGTAGACAGATCCTCTTGGCTACAGCTTGATTCATTTTCATGATCAGACATTCAGTCATTTCTTTCCACATTTTCTAAGATGTTTTCTTTGCCATCAACACATCGATATTAATATCGCCATCACTGACGTTGGCATCTACTTCTTCCTCTGGGCTCTTTGAATCCCCAATTTTGTCCTCGCTGTGAGTTTTGCTTTCACCAGACATGCAATCAACATTTTTAGCTCGTTGAACTTGTGCTGGACATTTGTCTTTGCTGGGTTCGTTAAACTTTTAGGCCAACAAAAGTCTTCTTCTCCTTTATCGGCACGGACGAAAACAGACTGTGGCCAACAACAGCTATTCCAAACAGTCCAAGAAATTGTTCATGATGCCGTTCATCTGAGATTCCATGATGAATCTTACAACAATACCATACCTCGTCCTTGGTAAGTATGTCGTCTCGAGTGCCAGGTGCTAGTTTGGTAGTTGCCCATTCCATAACATCGTGTTTATTTAAGGCTGTCCCACTTTTCAGGAAAATACCCTGGTACCCAACTTTTCTGGAATTCTGTTTGATTACAGAAACATTGGCAAATTTTTTCATGGCAAATCCAAAAAAGGAAAAGAAATTAGCTTGCTCTTGGACAGAAATGAATGGCAATCCTGCATGAAACAATGAACAAATGTCCCTCTTTGAGGTAGACTTGTCCTTATCAGCACAAACATTTTCCTTAATCCAGACCTCCACAACTTGTGGTGTGAGCACCATCTGTTTACAATTAAATACCGAAATAAAAAATTTCAAAAATATCGAAATCAAAGTCAGCTCAAGTTTTTATTTATTGAAGCAATCTAGTTGCAATAAGCATTTTCAAAGAACAACAAGACTGAACACCGGTTTCATCTAATTAATCATTTTAGTTCGCCTTAAGGTACGTATTACAAACAAAACTTTTATTTCAGTCAAGACATGTATCAAGTTGAAGAGAATTTTATGGCGGTCAGCTTTGGGTGTGAAAAATGATGTTTAACCTCCCTAATATTAAAAACTCTTGATGCATTTTACTTGCTTGATTTTGCTCACCAAAGTTAAAGTGAACAACATTAAAATATTTCGTCCGTATGGCATGGTTTTGGATAATAAGGGCTTACCACGCTGCTCGGTCTCTCCTA
>BLAZ01000831.1:1080638-1083138 GCA_014633955.1 Acropora tenuis
AAGAGGAGCTTGAGGGTATGATGCAGATTATCACCAAGCACTTCACGGAGTTCGGCCTTAGAGTGGCGAAGTAAAAAACCGTCACCATGACATGGAGAACCACGCCAGACATTCAGGAAGTTACTACACTTATAAGCTTGAACAGCAAAGATCTGACAATGGATGTTCATTCCGCTACCTGGGGCATTGGCTAACCGATGACCCGAAACACCCCAAATACCTCAACCAACAAGTCGGCACAGCTCAGGGCGCATGGAGTAAAGACAGAAGGTTCTATACTGACAAGGATATTAATTTGCATACGCGAGTTAAAGTTGCGGAAGCGCGTGTACGTTCACAGTGTGGACTGTGGACTCTGTATGGATGCGGATGCTACATGGAATGGTGCGGGGCGGATTTGCCAGAAATGATCCAGATTCGACGACGAGATTCACCCTCCCTAATGCGAGTATCCAATCAGCCTGTAACACCCGGTCGGCATCCAGCTTCTGCCAACAACAGCATCTGCGGTATTTGGCACACGTGTGCCGCATGGAAAATGACGCACTTCAAAAACAATTGCTGTTTGCACCGCCGCGCAAGAAGGAGGTCAGCCACTGGAAGCAACTGGCCAACGACTATAAGATCAACGAGAGCCAGCTCCGGTGCACGGTCTTCGCCAAGAAGGCGGTAAACGAGTTGCTACAAGCAACACATGGCGAACGCTAACCGCGGATATGCCAGTCCAACAACATGAATGAAATGGAGATACAAGTGCGTCCGGACAATCAGGTATCTAAAAAACTATGAAAAAAGGGAATTAGGTGACATTAAATCTGTAGAAAATTTGAGTACTTTAATATGAGTTACCAATTGGTTTCAAATTTGTTCCAAAATGTTGGATATTATCGAGACTGGTTGTCGCTAGCTTTGAGATTCGAGGAACCCTGGGGTCGAGTTTAGTTTCGGGAACGGAGAATACTTGTGCACAGTGCAGCTGTTGGCGACTAAAAGCGATTTAAAAGTACCCTTTTAGGAACTTGGTTACGCCAACCACTTATTGGTGGATCTGTAACAATTCTGTTACCAAAAACAACTATGTTTGGATATTATTTGTTGTATAGAACATGGGGAAAGGTATTATTGATCTTTGTCAATTTCCTAAAGTAAGATCCTTTTCTAATTATATTTTCAGGTAGAAATGAAGGGGCTGATTGTGTGGATTGTGTGGATCGTGCAGACGATGAAGGTAAGCTTAACTCAGTTGCACCGATAGAAACCAGCGTCTCCACCATTCAAAGCAACAAAAATGTCCTAATTTCCAACGGAAATTATACAAAAACAATTATTTGCCTCTGGCTCGGTGAATATTGTCGAATAATATTCACTCGACTTTGTCTCGGGATTATTTGACAATATTCACCTTACTTCAGCGAATTATTCTTCCTAGGGTTCTATCCTAATCATTCCCTGCAGTGAGAGAGAGGGATGAGTAGGAGAGAACCCTGGGTTATAATATGAACTCATTATTATTGGTAGTATTAATTTCAAAACAAATTTCAGATATGAATGTGACTGCTACAGGGAATGCAGATGATGCAGCATCAGAACCAGGGCCTTCTGGAGAGAGTGAGTGTAATGAAAAGAGCTTTCCTTTTTACCAAAAAAAAGTGTTCATGATAGTCATTCTCTACAATTCCCCTATCCCACTGCTGTCAGATGACCCCCGATTTCGGATCGTTTATCCTAGTCTCCAGATTAGAATATGAAATCTCTGTTCAAGGAAATGAATCCTTTTACTGACATGTATATTTCAACTGTACATGAAAAGGCACCTGAGTATATCCTCGGGATCTTGGCCAATTCCCTGCTGGGGCAATAAATAAGATGACCTAATTAAGCAGGGGTGATGGTGGAAGTTCTGCTCTAAAATTCCTACGTAGGTACACTGTATACCTAAATTGCAATCAGGTGATATTCTAGTTACAAAGTAAGATCAGAGTGTTGATGATGTACTTTTATTCAGATAATGAGAGAGTGGATTTTCTGAGCTTTGGCAATACCAGGGACTTCTGGTGAGAGTAAGTACATGTGATAATTACCTACATATATATCAGACACTCAATTACATTGAAGTTCAAGATATGTGGGTTAAATAGAGCAATGCAGCCTTTAAAAAAAAAACAATAGAGCTTTCTTTTAAACACTCTGTAAAGCCCTGTCCCACTCGTGACACAAGCATAATTACAGTATTAAAAATAAGCTCATGTTATACGCAGCCCAAGTGAGGACAACCCTGTCCTAAGGCTTTCTCTTACGCTTAGGCTGTTGCTCCGTTTATTTCCAATAAGATAACATTCCTTTTCATTATTAGCATGAGTTTTGATCAAAAGTTTTAGCCCAAGAAATTAGAGGAACAAACTTTTGGGACACCATGCAGTGTACCACTTTGAATAAATATTGAAATGAGAGGGATCTGAATGGACACAAAATTAAGCTCTTGGCATACATATATGCCAAT
>BLAZ01000831.1:1166892-1174392 GCA_014633955.1 Acropora tenuis
GGACAAGCTTTAGTCGGAGTTCTTGACATGGTGGCATGACACGGGAAAGCTTTCAGTTCTTGACACGGTAGCTCATAGTTGATATTTTGATATTTCGAAGAAAGTGAATTCGAATTTTCGTCGATATTTCGATGCACCTATTGTTCCTATATCATTGAAATTTCGCTTAAAACTTCGTTTGCGTAAGCGAAATTTGGCTCAACAGTTTATTTGAGGAGCGAAATTTCGGGTGTCACGAAAACTCAGACCCCGAAAACTCAGAGCTCAGAGCTCAGACCTCATAGGTAAAAACCCACAATGGGGCCAGATATTTATGTTTTAGGCTTATCGTTGCAGCTTCGATTAAACAGTGAACAAATAATAACCCGAAAACTCAGACGCCTTGAAATTTAAACTCTTTTCAATTCTTATCACCTAAATAGTTTTATGGTCATTAATGTTCATAGGTAAAAGCCACAATGGGCCAGATATTTGTTTTAGGCTTTTCGCTGTCGCTTCGATGAAACAGTGAACAATTAATATACATCATTTCCGGTTTATCGCTGTCGTGTCGATCGAACAGTGAAAAACGAGTTTGCCTTTTGGTCGAGCGTCGAGGGTAGAGGGTTACATGTCGAGGGTGAGGGTAATATGTCTAGGGTCCAAATAAAAAAAATAAATAATAAATAAATATTAAAGTTAAAATCAAGTAGAAATAATACATTAATAATTAAATAATAGTTAATAATAACACCGGGAATGCTACGCAGCATTTCTTGGACATGTCTTTGGGGGAGCGTTGCGTGACATCCTAGTTAACTGTTTGATAGATCGAAAGAAAGAACATTTCGGAGGGCGAAAAACGAAATTATTCTGTACAATTGGGTAAAATACCCGACAATAGTGCGACCTATTCTGGAATTTGAACTACATACCTACGTTTCCGACTCGTTTCGGATTCAAAAACCAGATGCTTTAAACAAGAATACTGTACCTTCACCCAGCAATTGTTGTTACATCGAGAATACAATTTCAAACATTGCAACTTTCGTAAGCAGACTACCACGTTCGTGCGGGAGGAACATCTCTGGAAAAGAAAACTCTGGGGTCGATCCGGCATGCGGTTTTCCGGTAAAAGCCTTTGTCAGGGTAATTGGGCATACCCGGAAAACCGACCACATTGTGCCTTGACAAGTGTTGATAAATCTCAAACAAAGCACCTATTACTGAACCATTTTCGGAGGGCGAAAAACAAGATTATTCTGTAAAATTGGGCAAAACACCCGACTCCTGTATTATTTTCGAAATGTCTTCGTCGGAAGACTCACCTGAGCTCGGCACCAGTAGTGGTGCACATGCTATCACATATCCAGAAGTTGTGCAAGGAATATCTGCGCCTTTGGACAATGACTATTGGTATCGTTACCAAAAGCAAGACTTCGAGGAGGCCACGCGGATTGCATTGGAGGCGTCGCTTAATGACGTTCCGCTGGTAAGTAGATTAATGTTCATTGCCGTTCATTATACTTTTGGCTGACGGTGATTAGAGCAAAACCTGGAGACAAAAACGTAGTCGCCCTCATCAATTTTAATTTTAGATATGTAAGAGTGACTCAGAAGATAGTCTAGATAAGACAACCCCTGGATTTAACCATGCACGTGGCCGTGGGAAGGTAAGCTAAAGCATTCAGTAATATGTATGAAACAACTTAAAAACTTTAGGTTAGGGTTATGTTCGTTACATTACTACCTTCATTGGAGTGAGCGATACACGGGAAGTCCATCTCTCCCTGCTTTTCTTTGCTCACGCGCAATTTTTCAGTTGGGCGGGGCTTTTTCTCTATTCCCCACAATCTTAATGCCTTGAACAGACTAAATTGAAAGCGCATGTGACGATTTTCGTTTTGTTATGTGACAGAAAAATGACGACCACGTGAAGCAGGAAATCTGGGAAGACGGTGAACCAGGAGTTCCCCACTTGCCAAGTACATTTTATCCTTACCAAGTAAGTGCTTAGAACCATGTTCTTCTTCCAAATAAACTCTCCTTCCTCCCCTCTAGTGAAAAAGCCGGGCATTTTAACATAGTTTTTCACACCGAACGCTACCACCTCACCTCCAATATAATGGAATAATTGTTAAATATCCTTGGATTTTTTTTAACCCTAGATGTCACAAAAACCAATCGATGTGATTGAAATTACTGATTCACCACCAAAGAAGAAATAAGAAAGCGAGCAGGTCAGTGTAATCTGTTGTTTTGATGCAAGGGGGAGGGGACAAAGTTCTGAGGTTATGGATCGACAATTTAGCGACCAAATTGTGCGAAAATGCCAGCTAAATGCATTTAGTACAGGTAATCACATGACGTGCAATTTGGAACAAATATCCACAAGAAGATTTTTCAAATATTAATAACATTGTACGAGCGTAGCCAATTCAATTCGTTATTACGGCGTTTGGAGAGAATAATGTTGGACATATGAATTTCTTCTCGTCGTCATTTCCGAGCAAAGTTTGTTTAGAATACAAACAAGACATTTTCTGTCTTTCCTTTTGAGACTAGTAATAGCTCTCACTAAATCTGCTCACGGTTGTTATATTATTCTGTCATATTACATGAGTGTCCTGTGGACTTATTAAGATGGCGCTTTAGTGGCATTTACTCTAATTAGTCAGACATTTAACACTTCATAGCCGTCCGTTTTTTCAGTCGTGGAAATGGTATCTCTGCTTCAGGTGTATGCAAGTACAGGTCTTAATCTTCTTAGGAAAGTTATGAACACAAAGGGATGTTGCATATCTTTCCACAGCGGTATCTAGCGATCGAAGATGAAAAATGTTGCAAACCTGGAAGTTAATTTTGCCGTTTACTACTTGCACACCATTACGAGGATACCAATCAGACAAGATACAAAGAAGAAAAAATAAAAGTTGGATCCTGACTCGAACTTGGCTCGTACTCAAACCGTGTCCTTGACTCGTCCTACAGCTGAACTCCATCAAGCGTGTCGTTGTAAAAAAAAATTTTCCCAATATCTGAAATTACAATTTCCCGAATGGAAAGGCATGTCCAATTGGCTGTCTGATCTATCAAAGTCGCTGAATGGCTGCATGTTTAATCGCCCGATCCAAATTACGGAATAATTGTTAGGCTGTTTATTGTCCGAACGTTTCATTCTTTGTGATTTTGAACTAATAAACCAGTGACCACAGGAAAGTGTCGAAATATGAATGTTACCCTTCATTTATTTTCAAATTGTCAGCATATAATTCCTCAACTGGTGTTGGTTTTCTGGTCCCTTTGTTAAATTCACTGTCAGTTCTGGTGCCACTCGTGGGAAAGACCTTCCTGAAGTCCTTGACTCTCACATTGACTCCGACGATCAATTGAACCAACCCGCTTTCTCCATGCGAAGGTAAAACAAATAAAGTCTGTCATAATAATATAAATTGCAACCAGAATATAATGGAATACTAATACTTAACTTCTCTATGCTCGATAATCCTTTACCAAAAGAATCTCAATTTGA
This sequence comes from Acropora tenuis, assembly GCA_014633955.1. Taxonomy (NCBI): domain Eukaryota; kingdom Metazoa; phylum Cnidaria; class Anthozoa; order Scleractinia; family Acroporidae; genus Acropora; species Acropora tenuis. Next base: position 1,170,404 of record BLAZ01000831.1, read on the forward strand.
GTAATTTGTTTACATGTACCAAAACTTATGGCATCTGAAATATCTGATCTGGAGGATTCTTACCTGTTGGTCTTATCATCTAATTGTTTTTTTTTTTGGGGGGGTAAATCACGCAAGGAATGTTTTACACCCTAGTAGTAATCAGAGTCAATTTTCTCAATTTTCTCAGTTCATAAAATGATCAATCAGAGATGTCGTGAGGGTTAAAATTAATTTTACAAGAGGTGAATTTGTATTGATATTTGGTAGTGATATTTTAATACCCTTGAAAGAATAGAAAGGTTCAAGACAATGGGGAAATTTTGTCTGTCTTTATATTATTCCCATCAATTCTTTAATTATTATTTTAAAATAACTTTATTTTTCCAGAAAATCGAAGGCAAAGACAAAGGCAAGGAGGCAGTTGGAGAGTGACGTCAAATCTCTTTCGGACAGTTCGTCGTCTTCGTCGTAAGACGACAACAAAAATGAAAAGAAGAAAAAACAGCGCAAGATATCCCTTGGTACATGGGACAATGTCAAGAGGCAATCAGTGGGACGGTTGCCAGTCGGAATAGACGGTTTAACCGTTTACGAGATTAAGGGATTCGTACCTAATAAAATACAATTGCTTCAAGACGGAAGAAAATGGAAGAAAACCTGCCCTACTGTCTGGAGGGGGCATGCTCGCACACGATTTGCGGACTGTAAAGGCTCTATTCAGTGCACAAAGGAACACTGCCCATTTAAGATGCAGTTCGGGGTAACCAACACGACTCAGTTCGAAAAAATGCGTGACGGGAAACAGGTGTGCAAAGGATGCAGCAGTGAAGGTGAATTTGTACCTTGCGGTGCACGTAGGTACCTAAGTTACGGGAAAAATAAGGTTACCGTCTATCACATTGGAGAACACACATGTCCTGTTACCTCTTTAAAGAAAAAAAAAGACATCAAGACTGTCGAGCAACTGGTCAGGGACAACCCAAATATAAAACCTTCAGAAATACAGTCTACCTTTGTTCTTTCCGCCTTTCAGCGAGAAATGGACTGGGACGAGGTTGAGAAAGAAGCCGCTGCTAGCATGGACAAAAAACGTATTTCTAATAAAAAGCAGAAAGTTAAAAGAGACATTGAGCCGTTCGGTCATAACTTTGAGGCCGTAGTCTCGTTCAAAGAGTATTCTGATAAAGGGGATTTGCTATATATTTATAAGGTAAACGACACAAGAGGAAATCCCGACAAGCCCTCTTTTGTCTTCAAGACAAGTTCCACAAAAGCAAAAATTGCTTTAAGCATGAACAAAGACCGCCAGGATTTTATGAATAACGGATTCTGTTTTTTTGACTGAAAGCCAAAACGTTGCAGGGGTTTTATAACCTTAACTGCATCAGTATATCATCCATTGTTACGAAAGCAGATCCCTCTGGCAATTATGGAAACAGAGAGAGAGGATACAACAAATGTTGAATTGTTTTGGACGCTTTTTAACGAGGCGCTGGGAAAAGTGGCAAACGATCCTTCAATAAAATTCAGTCCAGTCGGTTGGTGTAGCGATATGGCGGGTGCTAACCTAGAAGGCATTACGAGGGTTTATGGCAATGTAAGCCTAATAAATTTGTGCGATTTCCACTTCAAGGACCATCGCAACAAAAAAAGCATCAAAACTAGACCCAGATAGTGCGGAAGATTTTAAGGGACTTAGCAATAGACTGTTGCATAGTACGGCCGTGGAAGGTTATGAATCTGCAAAGAGACACATGGACGAATTCGTCAGTGCCAAAGAAGACAGAGCTTTCTTAGTAGATTGGGTTTCTTGGTGGCACGACAGACGTGGGTTCATTTTTCGTGCATTTGCTGTTCAGGATGCACCGCAGATGAATCAAGCAGAGGTGTTCCACGCTGGTTGGGTGCACAGAGACCGCCCCAATTTATCACTGCTAGATACATGTCAAGCGGACACACAAGATTCTTTGTTGCTTGACGTTGAACTAAAAAACTACCAGTCCGGTTCTGCATCGGGTGGAAGTGGCCCTTCCTTTGCTGATTGGCAGAGGAGGAGACATGCTAGCCAGATAAATAAGGCCCGATCCATAGGAAAAGAGATGTTTGCAGATGACAGTGAGAAACACGGCTTACTGATTGACCAATTACACCGTCCTAGTGGTGGAAAAAAATCAAAACGGAATCCGAAGAAGTATCTTGAAAAGAGTGAGACTAACACTACTCCCACATTCCAGCAACCAGATGTTGTGACACCTATGGCACCACAGATGTCCTCTGCAGATACCCTCGCAAATGCTGCCACAATATACAGAGCCACAAGGGTCCCCTCGCATACTGGTTTCCCAGCTATCAGCGCACCTGCCTTTTCAGACCTCCCTTGGCATACAACAGCTTCAAGTAACGACCTTGCCTCCAATTTCTCATCGTATACCCATGCAAGTGCCCCCACCGGTTTGGTTCGGTTCGCTTCGGTTCGGACCAGCATTGCCACAACAAGCACCGGCTCCGTCGTGGAATGCTGGTATCTCACCTAATGCATATGAGGTTGTGGTAACACCCGCCAAGGTGCAAAAGTGCTATGGTTGCGGAAATGACTTTTCTTTGATGTACAAAACTCCACCGACGAATATAATCATTAAACATGTGGACAGGAGAGTAACAAGGAGAAACGAGCAAACTGGACAGCTAGTGTACAGCAGTGATTTCAGCAATACATATTATCATCCGATTCCGTCGCACATTTCAAGGAAAAATCCTATTTTCACGGGACTTATGTACATTGACAATACCGTCTATGCTTCCTTAAATCAGGCACAGCGCGACATTCTTCATTCATTTCAATTTAATATAATTATGGGTTAATAAACCGTAGTAAAAATACCCTGCATACAGTTTGTCAAACGGCATTTGATAGTGATTTCAATAATAAGTAATAGTAATAGATATAATTAATAATAGATGATACTCTGAATACGGTAATCTCTGAAGAAAAAAAAGAATTGGAATGCTTACATGTTTTTTTGGGAACTGTAAGACATATTATTACCATATTACACATTAAATTGTGCAGTCAATATTTTATAGCAATCGGGTGTTTTGCCCAGTTTTACAGAATAATCTTGTTTTTCGCCCTCCGAAAATGGTACAGTAATAGATGCTTTGTTTGAGATTTATCAACACTTGTCAAGGCACAATGTGGTCGGTTTTGCGGGTACGCCCAATTACCCTGACAAAGGCTTTTACCGGAAAACCGCATGCCGGATCGACCCCAGAGTTTTCTTTTCCAGAGATGTTCCTCCCGCACGAACATGGTAGTCTGCTTACGAAAGTTGCAATGTTTAAAATTGTATTCTCGATGTAACAACAATTGCTGGGTGAAGGTATAGTATTCTTGTTTAAAGCATCTGGTTTTTTAATCCGAAACGAGTCCGAAACGTAGGTATGTAGTTCAAATTCCAGAATAGGTCACACTATTGTCGGGTGTTTTACCCAATTTTACAGAATAATTTCGTTTTTCGCCCTCCGAAATGTTCTTTCTTTCGATCTATCAAGCAGTTAACTAGGATGTCACGCAACGCTACCCCAAAGACATGTCCAAGAAATGCTGTGTAGCATTCCCCGTGTTATTATTAACTATTATTTAATTATTAATGTATTATTTCTACTTGATTTTAACTTTAATATTTATTTATTTATTTATTTTTTTATTTCGACCCTTGACATATTACCCTCACCCTCGACATGTAACCCTCTTCCTCGACGCTCGACCAAAAGGCAAACTCGTGAAAAACGAGCAAAGTTTAAAATAACAGCGGACACTTTGATGAAATTTGCCCTTGATTTTTTTTACCGAAGAAAGAGACGGACAGGGTAACTATAATGTTATTCAAAGTTAAGTCAATTTTTTTATCCATGGTCCTTGAAAACTTGCCTGTCATTCTTGTCACGCATCCACATACCACACAACTGCAGAAAATAAGAATTTAAAAATTCGCTAAGATTCGGAG
>BLAZ01000831.1:1268232-1273232 GCA_014633955.1 Acropora tenuis
TAATCCTTGCCTCTTGAGAGATATCCCCTTTTGTAACAGAGTACAACATCTTGTGAAGTTTGCAGAAAATGTTGATGGAAATTGGATCTATAGATTTGCTAGTCATCCAAGATTTTCCTATTGGGCTTTAAACATGATTCAAAGAAAGTGTACCCTTCAGCAAGGTAGCATTTTCCTCAAACAAAACCCTGATGACTCTCATTTAACCATTGAAGAACTACGTGATATGGCATCAAACAATACTTCATCAGGTTTCATGTACAAACTTTCCCGCTATGTAAGTAACATCACTGGAAATGCAGCATACTGGCATAGAAATGATCCAAGGTTGAATAACCATCAAAGAACTCAACTTCAAGGCTAGAGAGCAAATTGTGATATCCAGATTATAATTGATCAACATGCTTGTGTGGAGTATCTTACCAAATATGCTGCCAAAGGAGAACCAAAGTCACCCATGTTAATGGACACATTTAAATCTGTTATGAAATCTGTTGATGTCAGCACTGACCCACATAAAGCTATGAAAAAGGTAATGATGAAAACACTTGACGAGAGAGATTTCAGTGCTCAGGAAACCATGCACTTGCTGCTGTCATTGAAATTGTACAGCACTACATTTGATGTCTTACCTATAAATTTGAATGGATCACGCAGATTACAAACACGTGTAAAAGACCAAAGTGTTTGCACAAGTGAGTCAATGCTAGATACTTACGCAAATCGCATACGCTTCCAACCTTGTGTACCCCATATCATGGATCTGAATTTTGTTCAATTTGCAACTAAATATGAGCTGGTCAAAGGAAAGCTTCAAAAACGCCCTTCCAATGTTGTACCTAGAATATTTCCTACAATCCAAAAGGAAACAGTTATGGAAATTATTGTAAATACCAACTCTTCAAATACAAGCCTTGGAAAGATAGTCCAAAAAATGTCAATCCTGAACCAGATAACAATGCTTACATAACTGAATGGCATAACTTTTTAGAAATTCCATATGCTAAACTACATTTACCAAATTGGAGTTAAACATTTCGACATGTTTTAGAAAATATTGATCAGCCAGAGGAAGAATTTGTACAGAATGTTAATGTAAACCAACAAGAATGGATGATTCTGTCAGACTATCGCAATTCTAGTATTAACTTTACTGTTAAAGAAATAGACACCAATCCCTATGACTGGCACTTGGATAGTTTAAAGTACTCACCTCACCAGATAACAGAGATGCCTAACTGGATTAAAACACAGAAAGATAACTATTCAACACCAACAATATCTGCAAACATGCAACCAGTAGATACACATCGTTTTAGTGATAGGCAAAGATTGGCATATGACATGATCATTAACCATGCTAATATTGACAGCAACAAACAGTCCCTCTTAAACACGAAGCCGCGCTATAAAAGGGCATAAGCTCCTCCCCCCAATTTGAACGAAGTGCAAAATTCAATATGGCGGATGATGCGATGAACTACCGTTTGGTCCGTGAACGAATGATTCTGGCCTTAAACACCCCAAACATGTTATACAAAGACTTAATAAATGTTCCCTGATCCGAATCTTTCAGTGCAAGTCTTTGTTGCATTTACAAGAAGTCTGTATCGCACGCAAAACACGGCTCGGAGAAGAAGCATTTGAATCTCGCGCCATTTTCGTTGCGGCCTTCTTGACCAAAGTTTTCCCCACCGGTCACTGCAAGGGTTTGCGAATCTGGTACGTGCCTGCAGATGTTAGAATCTTGTCAAGCAGTTTCACACATAGTGTATGCGTAATTCCAAAGCTTTGGAAAGAGATTGGCGGCCATAATTCCGTATAAACCGTTTGCACTTCGGTTTTCGTTTGCAAGTTCTTTTCTAGAGTGCCTTAGTGATTGTCTTAGCGAATTGCCATGTTGGGGTCTTGTCCACCATCGAAGAAAAGCAAAATCGAGAGAAACAAACAAACGCCAAGAGAGATCCAGGGAAGCGAAATCCCCATTTCTGTCTGACTGTCGAAGTAAAAGCGGGAGACGAGAAACGATTGGAAGATCTTCGCAGTCGACTAAATCATGCGAAATCGCTTCTTGGAATTGATCGGAAAACCTCGTCTACCCAAAATGCCGATCTCCTAGAAGCTTTATTATCGTATTTTGAGCTAGTGAAACCCTCTGCTGCTACTCAATCATGGCCCGGTTCTTCGCCACCCATGACTGAGAGTCCGGCAGAAGGAGAGCAACAACGACGACGGCCACAAAAGAGACAGATTTATGTTGATGCTAAAGTGGATGACCCGTGTTTCGTTTGCACTGGCGAATCCTTGAGGTCTTTGGCCAAGTACTTCTCGGAGAATCAAAACTGCGAATTTTGTGGAGCATACTATAGATGGTCTGGAGTGAGATTTTCAAAACAGGGTCATGTGTGTCGGTTGGAGGTGCCTTGTGTCTGCAGTGATTTGGTTGTGTGGCTTAGTTCAGGAGTGCTTGGACATCCTGCCAAGTACTTTGCAAATGTTAGGTACGTTATTTCTTTTTGTGCAATTTTATAATTAAACACATGATGCCAAAATAAGGATAATTTACTATGTCATTGTTCAACACTACAAACCTTGCATTGAGTGTCTGGCCCAGGTTACCCATTGCAGTCTCATTTTCCAAATTCCAGTGTTTTTTAAAGTAATGCAGAAAGCTGACTAACAATGTGCTGTCCGTGCAATATTTGACCCTTTTTACTGACATCTTGACCTTTTTTTTTTTTGTAGAATGATTCATGCATTCACCTGTACCGGTTTAACAGAGAGTCAGTACCACAATTTTGCCGAAGCAGCAAACATTGGTTCAGTCATGGAGAAGACAATACACACAAGTGGGTTGCTTGCTTTATAACCTTGTATAAATAGTCTGATTTAGTCAGGATGTCTGTACCACTTTGATTGCGCTGAAAAATAGGACTAAGCGATCACCATTGTGCAAGGTGCATATGGATATACCTTTCACTATATTGCTTCTTTTACCTCTTGAAAAAGCGTAGTTATGATTATGATAATGATAAGCAAAAAAGCCTTCACGTTAACGAAATTCTTTTCCTTTGGGTCCCCATTATTAAGAGTTTTGTACATTTAAATTAATGTGTCTACAATAGGTTACTGTCCAGGGCCTGGTTGTTCGAAAGCCGATTCACTTACTCCAGGATTAGCTTAAACTTCTTCTTATGTTTTCAACTTTTTGCTGAAGGTTTCTTTTTCTTATTTTTGTTTTTCAAGATTGACTTCTTCTATTGTAGTGTTTTTCCAAACATTTGCGTTGAACAGCAGTTGGGAGTAGAGAAATAAAAAGACCATGGTTAATTTTTAAGCTGGGATTAGCATTGAGCGGCTTTTGAACAACCCGTCCCAGGCACATTGTATTTGGGCCACAGAATTACATGCTAAGCTTGTTTGCTGTCTGTGTATTGTTTGTAATTTCCATGAAGTATACAAAGAGAATGGTTTTGGCTACATGGCAATTGTGAGGGAGCTGTCTGTGAATTCAATGGGAGATGCAAGAAGGGAAGTTCAAGGGACTGTAAATTATATCCTGAATGGTGATGTAAGTAGTTTGGCAAGTCAGAATCATTTTTAGTCATTCAGGTGACAACAGACCTTACATATAGCAGTAATGTCAAAGTATGAGAAAATTGTTGCAATCCTAAGTACATGTATTGTTATGTTTAGTAAGGTTAAATGTGGCTTTTTCACTTTTTTATGTGGGAATATATTCTCATCGGTGTGTCATCACTGATGCAAGACATGACTCCAGTAGAGCTGCAATGCATTCAACAGTCTCGGCCATTTCTATGAGGTTAGAATATTGCATTCACATATCTGCGTTACTGCTACCAATGTTAGAGTACCATTTACTCAGTTCTCGTATTGTGTCCACACTTTATTTTCTTTTCAGTAACAAAAAGATCATTGCTGTTTGTAACTGGAGTCGTGAGAATGAAAGAAGTGCTCCCAGCAGAGAAGTACCCATGACGAAGGAGATGATCACCAACCTAATTGAGAACCAGGGTTGTTTGACGTGTTTTACAATGTCTTTCCTTTACCATAATTTATGTGTATGGTACGGGAGGGTTGCTGGGAACTAACAAATGCTACTCGGTTGTTTCCCTCACAAATAGGTCATAATGTGAAAGAAATTGCTCATGACTGTGTCATGGCATTGAAGGCATGGTTCCAGGGAAAAGGGATCAAGAACTCTTTTGATACTTGGCATGGTAAATGCTAATGAGAGGGTGGAACATGTGCTGTTTTCTGTCATAGGCCACAATAATGATTACTTGTACCTTGACCTTACCCCGTAGGTACAAAGGGAGTGGCAAGAGACATGAAAAAGATATGCAGTGGTACGCGTCGTGATGAAGGTATCAAATGGTTCACACAACTGTCTGACAAAGGTAAAGAGATGTTTTTAGTTCAAGATAGGTCTTTTAGGCAGCCTCCTCCAAACAACAGTACTTTTTTGTTGTTGTAGCAAAAGCCACCAAAACTCACTTTTACTGGGCCATGAGGAACAATGATGGCACAGCAGCTGGATTTCAGCAGTATCTGTTAAATATTGTGGACCATTATCAGGTAATTAGTTCCTTATCTAACACGAATTTAGTCTTCACGTTCATTTCCTATTTACATTATTGGGCATTGTTGCAGTGCTGTGATTGAAGAGAATCACTGTTTGAATGTAGAACAAATGACGTAGCCCTCGTTTAATTTGAAGGATACCTCTCCATGTGATAATAATATGACAGTCCAAAGTATTATTTAGAGTGTTACTTGCCCATAGACACAATTAATTTTTGATTTCCTACTATTTTCCTGAAGTCTAATATTATTAAATTTTCACAGGGAAAACATGACTTGTGTCACCAAGACTCCAGGTGCAAGCATGCCGGTTACATCTGTAGCAAAAAGGAAGTGTCTGATCCAAAAGCTGTGGATGCATACAGGACTGCAATAATGAAGACCACAATCTATAA
>BLAZ01000831.1:1293028-1295528 GCA_014633955.1 Acropora tenuis
AGACAGCAGGAACTGACTTAGAAGAGTCACAGCATGGGTGAGACGATTCCCCAACAGATTTTTGGCCAGGGTGAAGAAACAAGGTAAACCTTTAGGCGCTGTCACCAATAGAGAGAGCTGGAAAACAAGCACAAGAGGAAAGATTTCCTGAAGAGATGAAACATTTGATTGGAGGTAAAGAACTCAAAAGACAGAGCCACCTGAAACCTCTTAATCCTATTATCGATGAGCTGCGTGTATTACGAGTCAGAAGAGCAATGGACCGAGCAGAACTACCTTACGATGCTGCACACCCCATGATCTTGCAAACATCACCCAATTGATTGTTGCAGATGTCCACAACCATTGCCGACATCCGGGGGTCAAAAACGTCTGGCTCAGGTGCAAATTCGATACTGGGTCATAGATGGTCGGCAAGAGGTGAAGAATTGGGACAGGGAATGCAAGTCATGTGAGAGAAGATGGGTGCAACCAGCGGTGCAGATAATGGCACCACTTCCAAAGTTGAGACTTGGGACAACAAATAGAGCGTTTCATAAATGCTGTGTTGATTATGCTGGGCCCACTACAACCAAGATTACTCAAAGAGTTTCTGCTAAAAGATAATTATGCCTGTTCACGTGCTCAGCAACCAGAGCGGTACATTTAAAAATGGTATGTTCATTGAGCACCACAGATTTCCTGAAAGTTTGGCCGAATGGTGGCCACCAGGGGAAGACTGGAAGATGTTACAAGTGATAATGGGACAAACCTCGTAGGAGCGAACAGAGAGCTCACAGAACTGGTCCTAGCAATGGACCGAGAGCAGACTGCAGATAATACTGCCAGTGACGGGATCAGATGGAGTTGGAATCCTCCACTAGGGTCGCACTTTGGTGGGGTGTTAGAGTCACTGATTAAAGTAGCTAAAAAACCCTGAGGGCGGTAGTTGGAAGTATGGGGCTGACCGAGGACAACGTGCAGACTCCTATCAAGAAAGCAGAAGCATTGAACAACTCGAGACCCATGACGTATGAAGGAGCTGACCCGCAAGATGAGCCAGTATTGACGCCTAATCATTTCTTAGTTGGGCAACTTAAAGGACAACCATCACCTCAAGTTACCAATAATATAGCGTTCAATCCCAGGAAAGAAGGGGATAATCTCTTCCACCTCCTTCCACAATTTTTCACGGAATTTTGTAGTTGTTAATGTATTTTTTTTCTCTGTTTCCTGCCTATGAGTAACTGCAATAACCTATTCTTGTTATTATTATTTTTATTTATAATTATTATTATTATTATTATTATTGGTGGTCTTTTATTTTTTTATTTTTTTTTTTATGTAATCTATTTTTTAGTATAATATATCACTTAACATTAAAATTATTGTGAAGTTATATATGAAATGTTGAAATTGCGTTCAAAACTGCGATGATCATGGCTCACTTGATTAAAATTATTCATTGTTTATTTTTATTATTATTATTTAAAAAAAAAATTATTGGTGGTCAGTCCTGTGTTTTCCACGATTCCTGTGTTTTCCTGGTTAGTCAGATCACCTCGGAAAAGTTTCCAGAGCTGTCCAAATTGTTGGCTAACAACCTCATCTCCTCAGAACCTGAGCCTCAATTCCTGTTTGAGGCCCTCTCATCTTTACTTCCGCTCCAAAGAAGGCCAAAAGTCGATTCGACAATATTGTTTCCTGGATGGAGGCGCTTGCTATTTTTTCCCTTCTCTTGGCAACTCATTTTCCGCATTGTTGGAAAGACTTGTGCCAGTATCAGCTTCTGATGCTGCATACTTATTAGCAATGTGGTATTCACGTCTGGTTAGCACATGATAAAGCCTCATTGCGCTACTCAGTGCTCAGGCACGGCCACCGCCCCCCCCACCCCCCTAGGACGCAACAAAGCATAAACCATCTTCCCCTGTGCCTCCTCCCTCAGTCAGAAAGTCTAAGTACAGTTGATCCCATCCATTCTTTGTTCCACACCAGTATAACTTTAGTCTTTATTAGACAAGTTTTTCCCCATTGCTACTTTTAGTCTGTGTGTGACTTCCTCACAGCTTCAGTCACCAGTTGTTATTTCATATATCCTTAACTCCTCACCCCTTCTAGTGGGGCATGTTTGCTCACATTACTGTGTATATTAAACATCTCGTTGCCGTTCTTGTGTCTTCCTGCTGTCTAACCCTGGGCTGGGGTGGGGTAGGGGCCGGAGACTCCCCCTGCCCATTTCCTTAGCATGGCCCATTTTGTGGGGGAATGTGGATCAATTTTTAAAGGGAGCTGGGCCATCACCCCAACCCTCAGCTACTGTCCTCTGTTGTGGAGGGGATCTGCCATGGTTTTAAATCAGGTTTCTCTCACCTTCAACCCCTCAGGTCAGCAAAAAGAAATAAACCCTCTGCTTACATGCATCCAACAGTCACAGATGAGTATTTGGCCAAAGAAAAGTCCTTACGTCATCCCCATTTCCTTTCCTCCATGTTAGCAGTTTCAAGGTTATCCCTAAGAA
>BLAZ01000831.1:1306969-1309469 GCA_014633955.1 Acropora tenuis
ACATAGTGTTAGTATCTCTGTGATGAAATCTAGTTTCAACAAACATACACACATCTGAATTTTTACAATAGAGGTCATTGCGAATGTCACCAATATGGTTGTGGAGTGATCTTGCATTGAGGAAGCAAACATTTATTGCATTGTCACTTGTTGTCATAGGTGATGTAGTAAGCTGAGGCTGCCTTTTGCTCTTAATCGTTCCATTTCATTTTTAATATCTGTACTTACAGAAATTTTGTCTTCACACAGTTTAGTAATATAAAGGCCTTCTATGGTTGTTACTCTACTTAAGCCAACATAATGCATGTGTGGTGTTGATTGCCTTGAACCAAAAGTGGCAACCACATTTGTCTCTGTGTCACCCTGGGATCTGTGAATCATTTTAGCAGCTGATGGGCGAAAAGAAAACTGTTTTTTAACTACTTGTGCAGTTCTGTTTCTACCAACAGCAAACTCTATGGTAATTGGTTTAATTGGTGTCCACTCGGGCTAAATACCTTGGATATACAGATTCTTGTTATTTTGGCAGGTCTTTTCTCCGACATCGGCATGATAAAACTGGACCCATATTATTCCAGATGGCTTTTTTGACTGATCTTTTTAACAATGTTGGAAGCATCATTGGTCATTCCATCTTAAATTCTTCCATTCATAGCCAATGCTGTTCTTTCTCCTTCAGCTAACTTAAGGTTGGAAAGGATCTGCTTTGTTTTTCTACAATCATTTGGTATTTGCTTCATGATCTTATCTCTCAGTTCAGCTGAGTTTGCTCCTCAGTTTCACCTCTAGACTCTGAGTCCGTCAGTTTCACCTCTAGACTCTACATAATTCGTACGAAACGCTTCAAACCTAGTGTACAAGATAAAAAGCAGGGTTTTATTCCACCAATATTCATGGTTCCCTTGTCCATCCATAGAAGAGGCTCGTTCATCTTCAGAACATTCTTTAAAGTCAATGTAAAATGGAAAGAAAAAGAATTAATTGGGGGAAAATTTGTGTTGTGTTACAGCGATGCGGGAAATTCGGTTAGTCACGCTCTAGCGCAAATCACTTCTTATGTACATTTTCATTGTCTTCAGCACGTTAAAACCAAAAATAGTTGAACTTAAACCCTAAATAAAAAACATTTACACGAATAGAAGACGTTTAATTAACTTTTGAACGACTCTTTAAAAAAACCCATGTGATATTACTTCTAACAGTGACTGTCATTACTATTTACTATACAAAACAGATAGGTCTGTAATACGTATTCCATATATGGTAAAAGCTAAAGAGCATATAGCAGTACCTAACAAGCGAATACAGGGACCTAACAAGCTAATACAGGTACCTAAAGGGATCCCAATTGGGCCGATATTTGCAAGCTTTTGTAAGCTCATTTCAAGCATTAGTATTTTCATTGAGTAGTTGTATTATTCTGACACTGGAAAAACACTGGAATTGAACAGTGAGGGTCCTGAAGGGCCGTAAAATGGAGCTCGGATTTATCTGGTTTTTGGCTTGGGAAATGAGTTAGGGTTGGTTTTTACTCAAATAAACAATAGAAACTGGGAATGGGATTTACATCAAGCACAAACTGTAGTGAGATTCTTAGGGTTAGAGTTAGGGTTAGGACCTTCATTTCCTTGGCAACTTGATCGGCATCCGCTTTAGGGCCTCCTGACTCTCCTTCACTAAGCTGCAATCTTACATTCTCTCCCATTCAATTTCCAGAAGAAACCACGCAATCATGGTCTGTCAGCGAAGAAATATTGAATAAGGTCTTATTGGAGAAATTACACTTGGAATTTGAACCAACAATCAAGCGAGCTCATTGAATTGGTGGAAAATGTGACCAAGTGGATCTGGAAATCCGTCTAAATCTCCAAGAGCCTTCGTATGCAGATCAAATTAATGGAAGGAAAAGGAAGCAATTCTAAAGTCAGCACCACAGAGGAAACCAACAGGCCTGTTTATTAATAAAGATCTAGCACCTGAGACATAAGTGGAAGGAAATGAACAGATGGAGAGATAAAAATAATTAAGGCCTCCTCTCAAATTGTCCGCTTTAGCATTGTATGAACTTCACAACGGGCCTGTTTATTATGATCACAAAAAACTGGTGGACCTAGCCTTTAACTAATTCATATTTATTGTAGATCAGTATTTAACATGCTCTGATGATGTGGATCCTGACATGCACTTCAACATTAAAAGTCACTGTGATTATTTTGACAAAGTAACGAAGGTCAGTCTGATAGTAACTTCTCAATGCTCGGAGTCTCCTAAACAAAGTTGCTGTTTTTACCCTTTTGTTAGCCAACTTGAATGTAAAATCCACCGTTGCAAGTCCGAAACCATAACAAGTCCAAAACCTAGTTCCAGAACGATTTTCATCATGTTGACATGATTGGCTATGAATTTATCCACAAAAATCGACCTGACAGATCTGGTGGAAATGTGAGATTGTACTTGTGAAATAATTTTGATTTTAAAGTATGTTACAACTTATCTGGTA
>BLAZ01000831.1:1365834-1370834 GCA_014633955.1 Acropora tenuis
TAAATTTAGAGTTTAGGTCTTGGAGTTTAGAGTGTTGAGTTTAGAGTCTTAAGCTAAGATTGTTAAATTTAGAGTTTAGAGTGTTAAATTTTAAGTTTAGGGTTTAGAGTGTTAAGTTTAAATTTTAACATTTTAAATTGAGAGTTTAGAGTGTTGGAGTTTGGAGTTTAGAGTCTTGATTTGAAAGTGTTGAGTTTAGAGTCTTGAGTTTAGAGTCTTAAGTTTACAGTCTTAAATTTATAGTTTGGACTTTTAAGCTTAAAGTTTAGAGTCTTGAGTTTAGAGTTGACATTGTTAAATTTAGAGTTTACAGTCTTGGAATTTAGAGTTTAGAGTGTTGAGTTTAGAGTCTTAAGTTTACAGTTAAGAGTGTTAAGGTTAGAATTGACAGTCTTAAGTTTAGAGTTTAGAGTAATAAATTTAGAGTTTAGAGTGGTAAGTTTAAAGTTTAGAGTCTTAAGTTTAATGTTTGGAATTTTAAATTTAGAGTTTAGGGTCTTGGAGTTTAGAGTTTAGAGTGTTGAGTTTAGAGTCTTAAGTTTACAGTTCAGAGCGTTAACGTTAGAGTTGAGAGTCTTATGTTTAGAGTTTAGAGTAACAAATTTAGAGTTTAGAGTCTTAAGTTTAAAGTTTAGAGTCTTAAGTTTAATGTTTAGAATTTTGAATTTAGAGTTTAAGGTCTTGGAGTTTAGAGTTTAGAGTGTTGAGTTTAGAGTGTTGAGTTTAGATTCTTAAGCTAAGATTGTTAAATTTAGAGTTTAGAGTGTTAAGTTTAAAGTTCAGAGTCTTAAGTTTAAATTTTAAAATTTTAAATTGAGAGTTTAGAGTGTTGGAATTTGGAGTTTAGAGTGTTGAAGTTAAAGTGTTGAGTTTAGAGTCTTAAGTTTACAGTCTTAAATTTATAGTTTAGAGTCCTAAGCTTAGAGTTTAGAGTCTTGAGTTTAGAGTTGACAGTGTTTAATTTAGAGTTTACAGTCTTGGAATTTAGAGTTTAGAGTGTTGAGTTTAGAGTCTTAAGTTTAGGGTGTTAAATTCAGAGTTTAGAGTGTTAAATTTGGAGTTTAGAGTGCTTAATTTAGAGTTTACAGCATTGGGATTTAGAGTTAAGAGTGTTGAGTTTAGAGTGTTGAGTTTAGAGTGTTAAGTTTAGAGTCTTAAGTTTAGAGTGGTAAATTCAGAGTTTGGAGTCTTAAGTTTAGAGTTTAGAGTGCTAAATTTACAAATTATAGGCTTTAGGTTAGAGTTTAGAGTGTTGAATTTAGAGGTTAAAGCCTTAAGTTTAGAGTTTTGAGTGTTAAATATGGAGTTAAGAGTCTTAAGTTTAGTGTTAAATTTAGAGTTTACAGTCTTAAGTTTAGAGTTCAGAAATTTAAATTTCGAGTCTAGAGTCTTAAGTTTACAGTTTAGAGTGTTAACGTTAGAGTTGAGAGTAATAAATTTAGAGTTTAGAGTCTTAAGTTCAGAGCTTACAGTGTTAAATTTAGAGTGTAGAGTGTTCAGTTTAAGGTTTAGAATTTTAAATTTAGAGTTTAGAGTCTTGGAGTTTAGAGTTTAGAGTCTTACATTTAGAGCTTAGGGTCTTAGGTTTCGAGTTTAGAATCTTACGTTTAGATTTAAGAGTCTTAAATTTTGAGTTTAGATCTTAGAGTTTAAAGTCTTATGTTTAGAGTTTAGAGTTTAGAGGCGGGCTTTTGCTTCCCCAGTCCAAATCCAACGAGAGTTGGATTTCTAACCGGGTACTGCGGACTCTCACCACTACGAGGTACCCACCTGAGGAGAGTCAAAAAACTGGAATTCAAGTTACAGTTTAGAGTCCTAGGGTTTGAGTTAAGACACTTAAGGTTAGAGTTTAGAGTCTTAGGGTAAGAGTGTTAAACTTAAAGTTTAGAGTCTTAAGTTTTGAGTTTAGAGTCTTAAGTTTAGAGTTTACAGTGTTAAATTTAGAGTATAAAGTGCTAAATTTAGAGTTTACAGTCTTGGAATTTAGAGTTTAGAGTGTTGAGTTCAGAGTCTTGAGTTTACAGTTTAGATTATTAACATTAGAGTTGACAGTCTTAAGTTTAGAGTTTAGAGTAATAAATTTAGAGTTTAGAGTCTTAAGTTCAGAGCTTAGAGTGTTAAATTTAGAGTTTAGAGTGTTAAGTTTAAAGTTTAGAGTCTTGGAGTTTAGAGTTTAGAGTGTTGAGTTTAGAGTCTTAAGCTAAGATTGTTAAATTTAGAGTTTAGAGTGTTAAATTTTAAGTTTAGGGTTTAGAGTGTTAAGTTTAAAGTTCAGAGTCTGAAGTTTAAATTTTAAAATTTTAAATTGAGAGTTTAGAGTATTGGAGTTTGGAGTTTAGAGTGTTGAATTTAAAGTGTTGAGTTTAGAGTCTTGAGTTTAGAGTCTTAAGTTTACAGTCTTAAATTTATAGTTTAGAGTCTTAAGCTTAGAGTTTAGAGTCTTGAGTTTAGAGTTGACAGTGTTTAATTTAGAGTTTACAGTCTTGGAGTTTAGAGTTTAGAGTGTTGAGGTTAGAGTGTTGAGTTTAGAGTCTTAAGCTAGGATTGTTAAATTTAGAGTTTAGAGTGTTAAATTTTAAGTTTAGGGTTTAGAGTGTTAAGTTTAAAGTTCAGAGTCTTAAGTTGAAATTTTAAAATTTTAAATTGAGAGTTTAGAGTGTTGGAGTTTGGAGTTTAGAGCGTTGAATTTAAAGTGTTGAGTTTAGGGTCTTGAGTTTAGAGTCTTAAGTTTACAGTCTTAAATTTATAGTTTAGAGTCTTAAGCTTAGAATTTAGAGTCTTGAGTTTAGAGTTGACAGTGTTAAATTTAAGGTTTACAGTCTTGGAATGTTGAGTTTAGAGTGTTGAGTTTAGAGTCTTAAGTTTACAGTCTTAAATTTATAGTTTAGAGTCTTAAGCTTAGAGTTTAGAGTCTTGAGTTTAGAGTTAACAGTGTTAAATTTAGAGTTTACAGTCTTGTAGTTTAGAGTTGAGAGTGTTGAGTTTAGAGTGTTGAGTTTAGAGTCTTAAGCTAAGATTGTTAAATTTAGAGTTTAGAGTGTTAAATTTTAAGTTTAGGGTTTAGAGTGTTAAGTTTAAAGTTCAGAGTCTTAAGTTTAAATTTTAAAATTTCAAATTGAGAGTTTAGAGTGTTGGACTTTGGAGTTTAGAGCGTTGAATTTAAAGTGTTGAGTTTAGGGTCTTGAGTTTAGAGTCTTAAGTTTACAGTCTTAAATTTATAGTTTAGAGTCTTAATCCTAAAGTTTAGAGTCTTGAGTTTAGAGTTGACAGTGTTAAATTTAGAGTTTACAGTCTTGGAATTTAATTAGAGTTAAGAGTGTTGAGTTTAGAGTGTTGAGTTTAGAGTCTTAAGCTAAGATTGTTAAATTTAGAGTTTAGAGTGTTAAATTTTAAGTTTAGGGTTTAGAGTGTTAAGTTTAAAGTTCAGAGTCTTAAGTTTAAATTTTAAAATTTTAAATTGAGAGTTTAGAGTGTTGGAGTTTGGAGTTTAGAGTGTTGAATTTAAAGTGTTGAGTTTAGAGTCTTGAGTTTAGAGTGTTAAGTTTACAGTCTTAAATTTATAGTTTAGAGTCTTAATCCTAAAGTTTAGAGTCTTGAGTTTAGAGTTGACAGGGTTAAATTTAGAGTTTACAGTCTTGGAATTTAATTAGAGTTAAGAGTGTTGAGTTTAGAGTGTTGAGTTTAGAGTCTTAAGCTAAGATTGTTAAATTTAGAGTTTAGAGTGTTAAATTTTAAGTTTAGGGTTTAGAGTGTTAAGTTTAAAGTTCAGAGTCTTAAGTTGAAATTTTAAAATTTTAAATTGAGAGTTTAGAGTGTTGGAGTTTGGAGTTTAGAGTGTTGAATTTAAAGTGTTGAGTTTAGAGTCTTGAGTTTAGAGTGTTAAGTTTACAGTCTTAAATTTATAGTTTAGAGTCTTAATCCTAAAGTTTAGAGTCTTGAGTTTAGAGTTGACAGGGTTAAATTTAGAGTTTACAGTCTTGGAATTTAATTAGAGTTTAGAGTGTTGAGTTTAGAGTGTTGAGTTTAGAGTGTGAAGTGATATATGAAATGTTTCATATATTGAACTGCGGAGTTGAAATCCCGTTGAAAAAAAAACCCCGTTGAAGTCCTGACTTTTTCAGGCTTCTATACGCAATTGCTTAAATTGCGTTCATAACTGCGATGATCATAGCTCACTTGAGTTTAGAGTGTTGAGTTAAGAGTGTTGAGTTTAGAGTCTTAAGTTTAAAGTTTAGAATTTTAAATTTAGAGTTTAGGATCTTGGAGTTTAGAGTGTTGAGTTTAGAGTTTTAAGTTGAGAGTTTAGACTCTTAAAGTTTAGAGTTTAGAGTGCTAAATTTAGAGATTAGAGCTCGGAGTTTAAAGTGTTGAATTTAAAGTGTTGAATTTAAAGTGTTGATTTTAGAGTGTTGAGTTTATAGTTCAGAGTGTTAATGTTAGAGTTGACAGTCTTAAGTTTAGAGTTTAGAGTAATAAATTTACAGTTTAGAGTCTTAAGTTTAAAGTTTAGAGTCTTAAGTATAAGGTTTAGAATTTTAAATTTTGAGTTTAGGGTCTTGGAGTTTAGAGTTTAGAGTTTAGAGTCTTAAGCTAAGATTGTTAAATTTAGAGTTTACAGTGTTAAGTTTAAAGTTCAGAGTCTTAAGTTTGAATTTTAAAATTTTAAATTGAGAGTTTAGAGTGTTGGAGTTTGGAGTTTAGAGTGTTGAATTTAAAGTGTTGAATTTAAAGTCTGAAGTTTAGAGTCTTAAATTTATAGTTTAGAGTCTTGAGTTTAGAGTTGACAGTGTTAAATTTAGAGTTTACAGTCTTGGAATTTAGAGTTGAGAGTGTTGAGTTTAGATTGTTGAGTTTAGAGTCTTAAGTTTAAAGTTTAGAATTTTAAATTTAAAGTTTAGGGTCTTGGAGTTTAGAGTGTTGAGTTTAGAGTGCTAAATTTAGAGATTAGAGCTTGGAGTTTAAAGTGTTGAATTTAAAGTGTTGAGTTTAGAGTGTTGAGG
>BLAZ01000831.1:1380834-1388334 GCA_014633955.1 Acropora tenuis
ACGATCATACAGTATTGTATAAATATTCTGTGTAACAGCAACATATTGTATCTTAAAAAAATAACAAACAATTTTCCAGAAACTATTACAACAATAATCAAACTTGCAACAATACCAGGGTTAACGAAGACAGAATTCATAAAGTGCCCTCTTCGAATTGTAATCACCGACTTGTTTATGTTTGAGTGAGACATATTCAGAAGGAAATTGATGGAACAAACTTAACATCTCTTCCTGACAATATCGATGCAACTCTGAGTTTCCGTCCTTTTGGCACTGTTGACAGTGAAGAAATTCATCCAGCATCAATCTGCCCCGCATGCAGGCAACTTCTGTACAGAGCACACGACGCTACAGATATATCTGCCGTTTCTAACTCGAGGCAGCCGTTTTCATGGAAGAGCCATAATGACAACTTTCCTTGTTTTCGTAAGAAAGGGAAAACGGGGTATCCTTCACGGGCATGGTATAAACAAGCGGAAAACGACAAAGATGGACCTGAAACTGCAAATGGCGAAGACAGTGAATCGGAACATGAGAAGAATAGTTGTATACAATTTAGCACTCTTATGCAAAACAAGCAATTGATGGACAGAGAGTTAGCCGTAGCTGGTGCTGAAAAGTTATCCAAGCGATTCAATTTCATTTTACTGGATAGAGAAAAATCCTAAAAGCTGGTTTCCACGAGCAACGGCGTCGGAGTCGGAGTCGTAGTTGAAGTCGTGACAGCGCTTATGACCTAGTGAAAATCGAATATGGTTTCCATATATACGGCAGTGTTCTCCCGAAGGGCCGGCGGCCGGCGTTTTCGCCGGCTACTTGTGTATCAAGCACCGGACTCTTCTGTTAGACAAAATAACAGAAAAATATGCTATAGTTTCTGTAAAATAACTTCGCATATTGCGTGATTTCGACTTAAAATCTCAAGAACCAAAAACAGAACGCGTTCATGCTATTTCCAAAAGAAATGATAAACAATGGGTTAGTCTAGTATGCCTCACAAAGATAACTGAAATGTTATTTTACTTACACATAGTGAAAGTAATTGTTCTAAAGTGCACTGACCGGAAGCTGTAAATTAAACGCCAACTTTTGCCGCGAATTGTGTCGAACTGCATAATTTCCTTCGTACGAGTTCGTTTTCTGAAAGAGCACGTACGTGAATGTGAACAACTGGACATTACCATCCCGGCATTACGACGAGAAAATTTACATCAAGTTTCTAGAGGATGTCAAAGCGAAAATCCGTGGAAAATAAAAAAGATGGAAAGAGAGTAAAAATAACAAGTTTGCTTATTCCCAATGAACGAACAGAAATCGGTAAGTTTATGAAAAGCAGGTTAAAGTCTGCATACATTACCACATGCAGTCCGATCAGCCATTCGATGTAAAGGAGATGCTTACAGGATCATGCAAAGTCTATAGAAAGACTCACTTCAGAAATCTGCCATCTCTTTAGAAGCCACCAATGGTTGGAGGATCAGACCATGAAGGCAATCTTCACCATGCAGCCACAAAGACTGACGATGGTATACAAGTGAAATTTCCAGATGGCCTTCATGTCTCTAGATCTGAAGCCCAATAACATGGTGTGGAAACTGATGCTCAAGTCCAGGTTGTAGCTCAAGCAGTTGCCAACAATGCTAATGTGTGTCATGACGCACTGGATTCCAAGGATATGGGATATGTTGAATCGGTCGTTGATTCAGCCTTTGAGTTTAATTTGATATGGACAATGATTAGGTATGTCAAAAACTCACTGTCAGTTCTTGCGATTGTGTTTGCGATTCTGTTTTCCATATACGTGATTTAACTTGAGAGTGGCCGAGAGGCACTGCAGTCTTACATTCTTTTAGGCGGGCGCCCTTGAATCTAACAATTCTAGGGCCCGAGCACAGGGTTATTGTGAGTGTGAGTCTCACAATGGTAGTAATGGTGAATGTTATTATATACTTTGTTTACAATTTCCAGATACCTCAGAATGTCTCCTGAAAGACTGGAGGCTTTGTTAGGAACTGCTCGCCCTCTCATTTCCAAACTACCCAACAAAAGCAAAGGAGGGCTTAGTTATTACTTCAAGATACCGAGCAACAGGGAAGTCCCAAAGGTCTCTGTCGCTCAGTTTTCAGTGTATCAACTGTGTGTCACTTTATTAACAAGACGTGTGAAGGCATTTGGAATGGTTTCAAGGGTCAGTTCCTAAAATGTCCGAGCACGGGGGAGGGGGAATGATTAGCACAGCATTGCAGGAGATTTCTATGAGGAATGGAATTTCCGTAATTAATTGTGTTGAGAGTCTAGCTAGGAAGCATACAGCCATAAAGTGTCCTCCCAATGCAGGTTCATCCTACTATTAATATAAAGGCTACCACAGCATTGCCTATTTAGCAATATGTGACGCAAGCTACTCTTTCACTTTTGTTTACATAGGTAGTTATGGTAGGGGATATGATGCAGCAATTTTTTAGACAATCTGAATTTGGCCTTTGCTACATCAGAAATAAACCTGCCTGTTCCAGGCACTGTTGGCGAAGAAGAACTCCCTTATGTGCTTGTGGGAGATACTATTTTTCCTCTGAAAACTTGGTACACCCTGGTACAAACCTATCAGATCAGGAGACTAAAACAGTTTTCAATTACAGACTCTCTCGGTGCAGACGCACTATTGAAAACACCTTTTGTATCTATGTAGTAAGGTTGCAAATTTTTTTTGGGTCCCATTGTAAAGGTCACAGTTTGTCTACACAATTATTTGAGGCTGACAGACAATGCTCACTATACTTCTACTGACTGAATTGACTCTGAGGACTCCTCTGGATACATCATCAGAGGTGAATGGAGACAGGTGGCAGGAATCGGCAACAATGTACTTCAACCTGTTTCAAGTTTAACGGGGAACAGATACATCTCTGATGCAAAAGATGTAAGAGATAAATTCAAGTGATATTTCAACAGCAGAGAGGGTTCAGTTCCATGGCAACTGCAAGATGTTCGAAAGACTAGCAGAGTGAAAATGGTGCCCTTCAAACACAACTGAGTTACATCCATGAACCTCAGTGAAAACGTGATTCATCGATGAAGATAACTCTCATTTTAAGGTGGAAAGGGGCTATAACCATTATGCTGAACATTGTGTGTTTGAGAAAAGTAAGGGTCATGTTTTGTCCATACTCCACCTCGTGAAAAAAAAACTTTCAATCTGAAATCTCACATGTGCTTTCATTCTTGCATCAAGACTACCAAGTCTGCCCACGAGACTCAAACAATAGTTTAGGTCACCATCCTCCTTCATAGAGGGTCTTCATATGCTTGACTACATCTGTTCCTGATTATGAGTCATTCAGTGATTTAAATACACTATCTAGAGTTTTTAAGAGCTAGATCAAGGCCTTTTGGTTCCTTAGCCTAGAAGCTTTGTGAATTTTCCCTTGTTTTTTGCCACGGCATTAGTTGACTGGGTAACACGTATACTGGGAGATGGTGAGGAATAGCTTGAAGTGTCTTCAGACCATTGACTGCTAACTTGCGGATCAAATGAGTTTGCATTTTCATCTAGTTCTTGTGTGGCATCCTCTACACTAATTTCACTTTCGTGAGTTTTTTCACCTTCACTTTCATCCCTCCCAATATCCTCAGACTTGCGCAAATTGCTGGCGGTACCTCTGTGCTTAAAGTGGGATATCAGCCAACGCAATTGCTCTAGTTCTGGTTTCAGAGCAGGGACACTCTCTCAAACAGATCCTGATGGTCTTTTAAGACCTTTTATGTACCTTTAGTTTTATGTACCTTAAGTTGAGTGTACAATTTTTTAATCAATGAATCAGGGTCACAACCTACATATATAACGTTTTGTAAAGGTTTATAGTCTCAAAGTTTGGTCCTGTTCTGGTGTGCCGGAGTACCGATACTAGTCTTAAACAAAGAATAATATAACAAGTACTAGAGTATAAGAAAGCTTCAACTCTTTTGCAATAGACTGGCATTGAAATTCATTAACGCAAGATGTAAAGTCCCTTTTGGCCAGCAAAAAAGGACAAAAGAAAATACAATTTCCTAAAATGGAGCGGCAACAATTTCTCTGGCGATTTCTATCCGATAGGTAAAGATTACGAAAAACTAGCCTTCATGATACATCAGATCGATGGCAATAGGCAATACACAGTTGTAATATATACCAAGTGGTTTATTGACGGAAATACCTTGTAAAAGCCGTACAAATGGTGATGTATTGTACCGTCGCCTTGTTGGAGACTTCCAGTTTTGCTCTTGACGCCACTTCCTTCCAAGCATTCGCCTCCAAATCTTGTCTTTATAGTCCCTAGATTTTCCGTCATATATGGCCATTTTCATCACTTATACTTGCCTCTGACTCGTCAAAACGTATCACGTGCACAAAAATTGTCGCCGATTGATCGCAAATAATCGGAAACAATTTACGGTTATGTTTCCATATAGTTGCTTCCTCGCTTTTGCGTTGTTTTTCGTCGCAAAAAAGACGTAAAGATAGCAATTTTTCTATCTTTTGGGTCTTGTTTGCGATCAATGGTGATTTGTCGGGATGAACGTTAAAGGTGTTTCCATTTACGCAAGCTGTTTGCGATCTAGCTATCGGAAGGTGTTTGTGATTGTTTGCGATGGAGTTACGCGCATACGAAAACTAGGCTTTAAAGATCGGAGTCGTAAGCGAAGTCATGAGCTCTACGGAATTAAAGTAGGAAGAATCAGAACGTTCCCAATTTCTTTCGACTCCGCTTATAACTCCGTCGCTTATGATCCAGTGAAAACTAGATTGTCGTAGCCGGAAGCAAAGGCGGAAAAACCGCCAGTTCTCAGGCCCTCCGAGTGCTGTCCAAATAACATGGAGGCCTCTTATTAATAAGAAAAATTCGCAGAGGCAGTAAGACGTTTCCCTGTGCTGCAAACAAGAAGAAACATGCATGGGAGGGCGTAGCAAACCAAGATGAGTAGTCATCAGGTATGTTAAATCGCAGATGGGAAAGATCACCAACAGTTTGAGAGATCTCTCTCATTTACCTGATGTTAACCAATTTCTTTTCCTGTTTGACCTTGAACTTGGGAAGCATTTACCGCGAGAAAGCTCAGTAAAAAGGAAACGAGATGGGAAACAAAAAAGAAAGCTTGTTTTTTTTTTATCATTATGTTTGCAGCAATATATCGTATCATTTGTTCTACATCTGCACTCTCGCGGGCTTGGAATCGAGCATTGATTGGTTTATTCTTTGATTGATTGGTTTATTCTTCCACTTCTGCTTCCGGCTCCAACAAACCAGTTTTCACTGGATCGTAAGCGACGGATTCACAAGCGGAATGGGTATTTTGCTTCCGACTCCGACAGTTTGATTTTCACTAGATCGTATCGCTCAGCCCTTCTGATTACGAGTCCCACTATGAAAATCACTAGTCACTAGTGAAAACCAGCCTTAAGAACTAGGATATCAAAGAGATAGTAATGCTGCGGCACATTCTTCTGATAGTGACATATTTTAAGCAGTGACTCATCTACCTGCGCGTTCTAAGACTTACAGTAGCCTTTATTTCTTAAAGTAGTGTCAAATCATGGTGTGTTACCAAAACTAAGATTGAAGAGCGCTCTTCCCACCTCAAATGATATTCTGTCGGAGCACTGGATTGGTTTACTTATATTAGAAAAATCCATTGCATCGCAAACAAACTCCTCCCACGGCAAACATTGTGCATTGAAAAGGCACCCTTGTATATCTTAAATGATTATGATATTTGTAGGACTGTAGCCTCCAGCTCAGAGTCACGATTGTCCGACCACGTCTGCTAGTATGATACTTCATCCGACCATTCACGGCAGTTACAACATTACTCTTTTAACTACTCTGAAAATCTCACTTAATTGATTTCTATTAATATAAATATTGAATCAAACCTGATAAATCGACTTAAAAAAGTGACGATTGATAATAAGTGTTTCTATTATCTGGTACTGATTTGACACTGACTATTCTATATTTCAGGTCTCTTTATAATCATCACCCCGAACTACGTCATCAACTTGTCCTCGTACCCAGTCCCTGACGGTCTGCCGGGGGAAATTTTCTGTCGATTGGTTTATTCAAAGTTTTTTATCTTCACATTTGGAAAAGGTTCCGTTCTTACTATCACATGCCTTGCCGTTGAGCGCTGGTTCTTTTTGATGAAACCTTCGAAGTATAAAGCGAACTTCAACAGGCACAAAATCTACAAATACCTTGCATTCATTTGGCTGACATCAATGGTTACACAGGGTTACAAACTCTTTTACGTGCGTTATTCTAAATGTACGTGCTCCTTTATTCCTCTGTCCACCATTCTGCTCAACAAACACATTGAAACTGCAGTGATAATCGCATATGTTTCAATCACATTTTTCTGCCCAACACTTGTTACGTGGGTCGCATTCATTCATATATACTTCCGAATCAGCAAGTATGTAACCTTAAAAGAGAATCGGGGACGACGAGGAAGGCGAGCTTTGCTGAGAATGTGTGCCATTACATCACTGGTACTTACGGTGTGTTGGTTTCCAACAGAAGTCTGCTACATTATTAACCAATATGGATTCCCAGTTCTTAATTTCGGGACACCCTTTCGCGAATTTACGGTGTTACTTGCACTGGCTAATTCATTTGTAAATCCTTGGATTTATGCTGTGTCAAACAGACGCTACAGACACATATTGACGTTGTTTTTTCGTTCTTTTTACACCTTATCACCCAAGCAACCTCTCAGGCATTTCAATTACAGGCCCAAATTCTGATTACCAAGCAGGGGATTCTGTACCAGTATGAGACAAGCATGAAGCCTGGTCATCAAAGAAGAGAGTCCTCCCTGCAAAATACTCTGATGTGAATGACGCATCATGGGAGTGGTACAGCCTCTGCAGAGAGTCAAACATTCCCGTGTCTGGCAGGATGCTACAAGAAGCTCGTCTTATCGCAGAAAAAATGAAAATTGCAGGTTTCTCTGCGTCAAATGGATGGCTACAGTACAGAAGCAGCATAATGAAGAATGAATAGTGCAGGCGAAGATGGTGATGTAAACGAAAAACTATTTGAAAGCTGGAATGAGCGGGCAAGGGAGATCACAAGAGAGAACAAACCGGAAGATGTGTGGAATATGGATGAGACCGGATGTTTTTGAAAAGGTCTGCCCGTCACCAGTATGAACGAAAAGGGTACGCGGTGCAAAGGAGGGATGCAAGCTAAGCAGCGTAACACCTGGGCATTTTTTGTGAATGCAGCTGGTGAGATCCGATCGTAATTGGGCGATACGTGAAGCCTGGATGTTTTTATTCTTTGACGAATAATAAGCGCCCGTATGGTTGCTGGGGTTATTCCAACAACAACAATTAAAGAGAAGAGGGCGAAAGATCCTACTTCTAATGGATAATGCTCCCTGTCACCCTCATAACCTGGCTGACACTTTTCCAATATCACCATCAAGTTTCTCCCTAAGAGCACAACTTCCATG
>BLAZ01000832.1:66186-71089 GCA_014633955.1 Acropora tenuis
AAATTGTTGATAAGTTTGCTGATGTGTTCACTGGGTTAGGCTGCATGAAAGGCGAGTACCACATTGAGCTGGATGATTCAGTTCAGCCTGTCATTCACCCGCCTCGAAGAATACCGTATTGCCTACTTGAGAAACTTAACCCTTTCCTGTCCAAGAGGCTCCCCATTGACGAGTAAAATCGTCTGGCGTTAGACAGAGTAAAATCTATAAGTGCCCTGAGCACTCATTTGGACGGGAAGGGGTTAATAGGGACATAGTTTTTGACGTTGTTAACCCTTTCCTGTCCAAGAGGCTCCCCATTGACGAGTAAAATCGTCTGGCGTTAGACAGAGTAAAATCTATAAGTGCCCTGAGCACTCATTTGGACGGGAAGGGGTTAAAGCAAAACTTCAAGAGTTGGAGGAGAAAGATGTTGTCCAGAAAGTTGACAGACCCACCCCATGGGTTAACAGCTGAGTCACTGTTGAAAAGCGTGATGGTTCTTGAATACTGTGCTTGGATCCAAGAGATCTTAACAAGGCTATTCGGAGGGAGCATCACAAGATACCCACAGCAGAGGACATTGCAAGTCACCTCAGTGGCAAGAAAGTTTTCTCCATTGTAGATGCAAAAGATGGTTTCTGGCAGGTGCGCTTAGATGAAGAAAGTTCCCACCTTTGTACGTTCAATACCCCCTTTGGCCGTTATCGGTTTAATTAAGCGTATGCCATTCGGCATAGAATGAAGCCCTGTTCGGAGATATTGATGGTGCGGAAGTCATATTTGATGACATCATTGTTGCAGCTACAGATGAGAAGGAACATGATGAAACTATGCTTAAGCTTCTGGAAAGAGCTCGACAAGCAAATGTTAAGTTCAACTCTGCAAAGTTGCAATACAAAGTTAGTGAAGTCAAGTACATAAGAAACATTGTTTCTGATTCAGGACTGAAACCTGATGTTGAGAAAGTGCGTACTATCACACAGTTGCCCTTGCCTCAGAGCAAAGAAGAGTTGCAGAGGTTCTTAGGAACGGTGAATTATTTTTCCCAGTTCATTCCTAATCGGTCAGAAATTACTGCGCCCTTGCAAAATCTTCTAAAGAAAGATGTTATGTGGATCTGGTCGTATGAGCATACTCAAGCAGTAGAGCGTCTGAAGCAATTCCTCTCTAGTCAGCCTGTTCTGCAATTCTATGACCCCACCAAGCCAGTCAAATTGCAAGTGGATGCCTCGAAGTATGGTCTTGGGGCATGTGTACTCCAAGATGGACACCCGATCGCTTATTCTTCTCGTTCCCTCACCCAAGCGGAAGAGCATTACGCTCGAATAGAGAAAGAACTTCTTGCAGTTGTATTTGGCTGCGAGAGATTTAACCATTATGTTTATGGGCGGCCAGTGGATGTGGAGTCAGACCATAAGCCTTTAGTGTCTGTTAACAAGAAGCCGCTGACCAAAGTATCTCCTAGGCTCCAACGGCTGCTTCTCAGGCTTCAGAAGTACGAAGTTAACATCACCTATGTCCTCGGCAAGTACATGTATGTTGCAGATACACTATCAAGAGCTTACTTGGATGAACCACCATCGGAGCAAGAATTACGTGATGACATGGACGTAATCGATGAGAGCCTCGTGGAACGTCTCCCTGTGACTCAAGAGAAGCTTTCCCATATGAAAGTAGCAACAGCTCAAGATGAAATCCTTCAGATGTTAAGTAAAATTGTAAGGAATGGTTGGCCATCCCACAAAAGCAAATTACCCGCATCCGTGGCCTACTACTGGCATTTGCGAGCTGAAATGAAGCTGAAGGTCTGTTATTCCTTGGTGAGAAGCTCGTTATCCCTCAAGAGATAAGACAGGGTGTTCTAAACTGCACACATGAGAGTCACCTTGGTATGGAGAAATGCAAGTCAAGGGCTGGAGCTGTCGTTTATTGGCCCGGTATGTCTACTGCAATTGAAAGAATGATCTCCAAGTGCTCAGTATGTCTTAAGTACTAAAGAGAGAATCAGAAAAAGCCCTTATTACCCCACGAAGTCCCTCAGAGGCCATGGCAGAAGCTAGGTGCAGACATATTTGAACTGAACTCTAAGTCGTATTTATTTGTTGTTGATTATTACTCTAAGTACCCTGAACTTTGTCTCCTAAGAGACAATACAGCTGGTTCTGTTATAACTGGAATGAAATCTATGTATGCCCGGCATGGAATTCCAGATGAAGTTATTGCCGATAACATGCCCTTTTCAAGCAAGGAATTCCATCAGTTTGCAAAGGATTGGGGATTTGAAGTCGCCCCCTCGAGTCCCAGATACCCACAGTCAAATCGGATGAGTGAAAGGGCGATACAAACCACCAAGAAGCTGCTTAGGAAAGCATTTGAAGATGGAAATGACCCGTACATAGCTCTCCTGGAGTACAGAAACACTCCAGTCTCAGGACCAAGGGAGTTACCTGCACAACTGCTGATGAGCCGCATGTTGAAGTCCAAGTTGCCTTCTACTGTATCCCTCTTGAAGCCTCAAGTGGTTCACAATGCCTATGACAAGCTCAAGGAGCGTAGGGATAAGCAGAAAATGTACCACGATCTCAGTGTAAAGCGGTTACCTGAAATCAAGCCACATGCAACAGTGCGTATACGAATGGGAAAGACCTGGGAGCCAGCAACTGTTATTGCCCAGCATACAGCTCCTAGATCCTATGTGGTCTCAACACCTGACGGCACTGCATACCGTCGCAATCGTCGACATTTGTTGGTGACAAATGAGCCCCCAGTAGTGAGTACGGGACCACCCCTAGATGAAGCGGCGATACCGCCTGTCTCTGCCACACCCGCGGTTCCTGTTAGTAATGCTGAATCGGCCCTGCCTGTTGCCAATGAAAGCAGCCCTCTGCCAAGACAAGCAAAGTGTACCTCCAGTGGCCGTAGTGTGAGATTGCCAGCAAGATACCAGGACTATGTTATGAACTGAACTGTTCTGTTGCAGTAAACAATGCAAACATTTGAGCAAAGTTCATTTTATTGATTCGGGCTTAATGATTGGTTGATCATTCATTTCAGGTTTATCTTGTTTGAAAAGAAAGGGAGGTGTTATGATTAATTGCATAATTAGAATACATTATCAAGCCTCCACGTGCTTTTATGAATTTGAGGCTTATGCAATAAATCTTGTTGATAACATGTCGCTTGTGTGCGAGTGAACATTATAACTACGACGAAAATTTGTGTCCTTTTTCAACTTAAATTGACTTTACATGTTTATGGTAATAAGGGCAGCTGAAAATTAGAGTGCTATATGTCCGCCATTACCCAGTTCGCAAAACCGTAGCCCACAAGCGAATGGAACGCGGTCTTAAGTGTGGTCATCGGGCGTGACGTCTTACACTCAAGGACTGTCGAGCAATATTTGGAGAGAAATGTATCAGGAAAGGACGCAGAAAGTTTGTGAAAACATCGAAGGAATGTCTTCGCGGATATCTTCCAGTTCCAGTTCGTCGGGTACCGATGAAAAAGATAGCTTAGAGGAAGAAATCGGCGTTCATCAGCAGGTAGAAGAGCTACCTGTCTAACTAATGTCTAACTGATTTAACGACGCTGGGCAGACAAGTACACACAATGCATCGAAGAGTCCAGGCCTTGCATCAGGAAGAATTGGCATCTCTTCGTCAAGTGACTTTCAACGCTATCAGGAGACCCTGCGGGATTGGTGTTGGTGACTGCTCGGCCAGTGGGGCCAGGAGCCGGAATTGCTGATACTGGAAGTGAGAAAGAGCATCTGCAACTGGATTAGCTTTACCATGGACTGAGGACGCCATAAAAGAAAATGAATGACGTACGGCTAACAAAGCCAAATAACGCAACAAAGTCTCCTTCCCTTCTTCCCTGGACATGCCAGAAGACAGGACTGCCACCACCGACATGTTATCGCATAGAAACTCAACCCGTTGCGACGTCCATTGAGGTCCCCATGA
Source organism: Acropora tenuis (assembly GCA_014633955.1). NCBI lineage: Eukaryota > Metazoa > Cnidaria > Anthozoa > Scleractinia > Acroporidae > Acropora > Acropora tenuis. Next base: position 70,134 of record BLAZ01000832.1, read on the forward strand.
GTGGGCAGCAGCAACTATGGGGAAAGTTCTTTGTAAGCTATAGAGTGGGATTTCTGCGAGGCTGTCCAGGCACCAGAGAACCAGTGTGTATTGAAGATTGCCTCATAACATAGAGAACCCTAAGCATCAGATGACACTTGGAAGTCATGCAGGGGGGCCCATTGTGACATCTGGAAGAAACTGAGGCCATCCCAGCTTTGGAAAGGTTCATGCCACCAGGTAAGGTCCCACTGGAACTCCTGGTTCAACCTAATGGGGTGATCATCACGCCTAAAGGTGCACAGCAAGTTGATCATGTGACAGAGGAAGGTTCTACCTGGAGGGGCGACCTTACAGGCATGGTGGAGATGCCTGATTAATGACTCCAGTTCACGCCACCTGCAAAAACGCTTGCCAACCCATGTACCCAGTAAGGTAATAACCCTCTCTCGTTTTTGTGGTGGAAGCCAGGCTTGTAGAGTTGAAGAGTCAAGCTCAATACCCAAGATTGACAGGCAGGCAGAAGGGCCCTCTAGCTTGTCTGGGTGAAGGGGTAGGCCTAACTTGGAGCACAGCTGGAGGCAAGCCTGCAGATTGTTGTAACAAACTGGAGAGGCTGGCGGACCTAAGGTTAAAGAGTCGTCCAAGTATTGCCGCAGGAAATCAAACCCATGGTTGTGAGTTGCCGTCCACTGGACAGTGTCTGCAATAGATATGAATATATAGGGTGCTGACCGCAGATCAAAAAGGAGAGCCATGTCCACATAACATTTGTAATGCCACATCATTCCCAGGAGTGACTAATCTCCAGGATGGACGGCCACATTTTGGTAAGCACTCGCCACATCAAACTTGGCCATAATACCCACAACAAAGGCATCAACAGTAACATACTGAACTGAAAATGGGGTTTTAGGAATGCCGTCATTGACGCTATGGCCCTCTTGCGATGACAAATCCAGGCTAGGATTAAACGC
>BLAZ01000832.1:217814-220314 GCA_014633955.1 Acropora tenuis
CTAAACCAGGTCGGGATGCTACTAGGCTAGGAGGAGGCAAGAGGGCAACAAAGGCAGGGGCTCCCTGTGTGATACATCGCAGAGGAATGTCCCCAGAAAAGATATTGCCCAGGGCAATGCGTAGCCTTGAGGCGATTAAAGGGGAACAGGTCTAAAACACAACGAAAAAGGAAAGGAAAAAAATAAAATAGATCACAAGCATACCCCCAAAACAGGGAATCCAACTCTTGCTGACCCCAGGCTCCGAACCAGGTCCGGAATTGAGACACTGATGAGGTCCCCTCGAGGTCAACGGAGAGGGAGAAAACGACCCAACCCAAATGGAGAAGGAAAAGCGAAACCAAGACAACGAAATACGAATGAAACATGCAAATTTATTGAAAAGGTTACACGCAGATGTTCACTGGCGTCCGCGACCCCGGCCACCAGCGCACCCAGTCTTACAATTACGCGCTCTGTGGCCCCAACCATAGCAGCTATAGCACTGGAGCGGGAATCGAAAAGTGATAAACGACGGGGAGTGCGGTTATCGTGAGAGCCAGATGGTTGCGACCTGGAGACCCCCTTCGAAAATGAAATCGCTTCTTTGGCCATTTCGGCCCTAAGGGGGCCACCAACCAAACCGAGCATCAGGCGTTGCAAGTGACCAGACTCGGGGGAGGCTTGCCTTGCTTTGACTTTGTCTAGCGACGCCCGTTTTGCTAGTTTTGTATCTTCTTCTAAATGTTCTACATTGGAATTCCATTGATGAATTTCAAATGTGGCGCTTCTGATTCTCCTGACGGTTTTTTCACGACGTTCCTTAGCCTAGGTGCAGTCTCGCCCACTTGTCATTAGATCATCGACGTGCAGGGCACGTCGGGGTCCAGCCACTATTTCTTGCTTCTCCCAGGCATTAACGTGTGTTTCCGGACAGTAAGAAGGGTGACGGGGCGAGGCCAGACAACGCGCGAGTGAAGCGTAGCATCTCGATCTTTGCATGCTTGCTTTTCTTCCAGTGAAACGTAAACGCTTCATGCTCGCACTCGCTGATCCAGATCTGTAAGAAGGCCTTTTGATATCGGCAGTGACTACCACGAGATATGCTCTTTGTCTGACCAATACGTCCCAAAGCTTGTTATATAACGGCAAACCAAGGTAGAGGCACTTGTTTAGCGATGGAGATTCGGGAGTTGTATTTGCTGAGGCATTGTACACAATAGAGGTCTTCGTTGTTGCGGCAGCTTCTCTTATCACAATGGGGGATGTAGAATTCTTTTCCCTTGACTTCTTCTTCTTCTGTTTGCGAATAATGCCGTCATATTCATCAGTAAGCCTACTGTGCTCAAGTTTCAAGATCAGGCAGGAAAGACGGCGTCAACTTTCTTGTCTATTCGTCTGCAGAACGGGATGGTTGTCTCGCCACGGTTATCCGGTTTTATACCATCCCTCAGGGGAATGCTGAAGCTGTTCTCTGAATTCTGCGTGCACCAAGCTCTGGTCATGTTCAGGGGTGTCTGCTACTCGTAATGTGTCCAGCCTCCAGAGATTCTCGTAGTCACTCTCTGCTGTTGGGTCAACAACATCGTGTTGTAATTAAACTGTGATCGATTCGGGACTCCTGATGAATCACATCAGCTTGATTTATTCTGCAACCGGTTCTCCGTCCTTTCCGATTTAGAGGTTTTGTCTTAGTTCTTGCGCGCGTATATTCCCCGTTTCCTAATATAGTATGTATGGCAAATTGTTTCTCAATGTCATAAGCTGAGATTTGGACTCCTTGTAAATGCGAGTATTTATCTATCAATTGTTGCTACTGAATATTTTCAATCGACAACAGTCCTCCTTTGTTGACTCTTGTCAGTCTGACAGACATGAAAACTCCTATCTAGGGATTGTACAATGGTGTTGTACACCTCTAGTTTCTTTACCTGGGAACTGATTAGGATATCTACACGTCTTGTTTTTGTCTCACATGGCTTCTCTTTTAGCAGATCTCGCAGTTTGGCTGACGCATTTCAGCTCCCAGCGTCTGTATTTATCAATGCACCGCAGGAAATTCCACTAACTTTAATTGTAAGGACTGGCATTATTCCTTTATCATTTCCGTTAGCTGTCATTATTTAACAATTATATTTGGTTTTTCACAATCACATATTGACATGTGGTGATAATTATGACAACTCTGACAGGTTGTCTGCCTGAAACAATCTGCAGCGCGTTTATCTGGCGCAATTACAACACAGCTTCTTCTTCGCGAGAAATTGCTCTCGCTGATCCACGGATGATATTTTCTTGCAGGCAGATGATCTGGGAGACTCATTGCCACAATAAACACATTTGGGTCTCTTGTGATCTTGACCTCTTGCTTGGAACAGCTTATTTGGGCGGTCGCTTCTACGATTGACTTGCTCTGACGTTTCTCGATCCATGATTTTATCGTCAGCAGGCTTCCTTTTTTTGTCCAAAGTAGAACTGCCTCTTACGACTTGCTAAAGTTCCAATTCTTCCAGTCTGGATT
>BLAZ01000837.1:47775-50275 GCA_014633955.1 Acropora tenuis
CAAGCACAACGATGGAGTGGAGGATTATTTGGATCAGACAGACAACGGATAATTTTTAGAAAGACGGTCGGTAAGGTTCTTGTTATGCGTATGCTGCGGTTTCGATTGAGTCCGAATTGAAAATTAAGGCCGGTGTGAGTTGATCGAGGTTCCAAAGCATCATCACTATATAAAATTATTTTGCAAACCCTTTAAGGAGTTTTGCAAAGGGTTTCTCTCCATGAAAACGGTTACAATTTGCTCTGCGTAGCTAGCCGGCGGTTTGTGACATAAATTCAGTCGGAGATTCTTGTCAAACTAGTCTTCTAATTTTGGTCTCTCGACGGGGAAATTTTTCAGTGCCGCCAGAAATATTTCAACACAGTAATTCACAAAGGTTTTTCTTCACAGCTGTTGTTATTTCATGTCCAAACTCGACGTACCAATTAGGTTTCTGTAGTGTGGAAGTTGGATGAAATTTGCGATTTTTTGAAGTGCCTGAAACTGGTTTTCTTCTAACGGCCAAAACATTCTCATTTCAAGAGCTTATCGAAATTTTATTGTTGTGATATCAAGAGCTAAAGTGTGCTTATATTGTGTTTGTGTTCTATAAACAGACGACGCTGCGTTTTACCGTACGAGCAAGTTCAAAATGGGTTATTTTCCACCAATTTCACAGCTGAAAGGAGGCCCGCAAGCCATGTTTTCAAACTTTTTCCAATCTCGTAAAAAATTAAAAGCTGTTGAAACTCTTAATGGTACTTTTGAAAATACTTCACTATAGAGGTTACTTGGGCAAAATATGAAGGAATTCGAAATTTCACGACTGACGCCCAATTCTCCATAATTTCAGTCATCGGCTCTTAAATACTGTAGAATAGAAGTAATAGAATCCCGTGGCACTCCAATTGACTGGGCCGGCGCTGCCATTTTGTCATAGACAAGGCTAATAGCTCTTCAATCCCGCATCAGCGTTAGAAGGCTTTCAGCAACTGCTTACCCAGAACGAGAGAAAGTTTTCACTCAATAGTTGTTGACTTAATGTTTTTAATTAATGTAAAACGCATATTTTAGTCATTTACTTGTTCGTTCCAAAGTGTGGATTGGCCTACTTTAAGGCGATTTTGTCACATATCATTCAATCGCACAGCCTTCTGATTTAGTGAATGCAAACTAAAATGTAAACCAGATTTAGCAGTCAGAATCACGGAGTTACTTTTAGTCATGGTCTCGCTCATGATTCTCTCTTTGAATCTCTCAAGATCTGTGAGTGACTTACGGTCTGTAAGTTAACACAGCAAATACCCCTCTTTATGTACTGTCAATCCTTATTACAGCAAGTCTGCGAGAAATTTAATTTGACTCTGAATGAACGAGATAACGTTTTACTTATTGTGTTTTTCGGTCGTTTACTTTTTTGGGGGGATTTCGGAGGATTCGTGCTGAATCTGAAAACATGAAGACAATTGCGTCATCGGTATTTAAGCGAAGATGAGCGCAGGAAAGAGAAAAAAACTAACGAAAAAAATATTGCACCTCAGATCTAGTACACTGCTGCAATATCATATTTAGCAAGCTTATAAAAAAAAAAATAGGTTGATAACCACACAAAGCCAACTCCAAGTGGATGTCCGGCTGTTGTCGCCTCCTCGCTTTTTCTTTCAAGTAAAGCAAAGATTCTTGGCTCACAGTGTGAATCAATGTGAAATAAGACTGAACACGTTTAACAAGATGGAAGAACAGATTCGTAAAAGCTGAACTTTAATTTGGCGTTCGAAACGTATCATAGTCACTGAATTTTGTCTCAAAGGGACAGCATGTTGACCGGTGCACAAGGTCGAGTTAGGGGGAAAAGCAGTGTATGGGTTGAAACGATTAAGCAAACTTGATAAACCTACCTCCACGACGAGAAAAATTGTGGGAATATATCTTAATTTCAAACGTAAGCTTTTTAACAAGACAAATAAATGAAATTGTCAAAATATATTATCAGTAAACTTCAAGCTAGTGTTATTGCTGACAATTTATGTGCGACGCGCGTCAATTTACAAACGACCGAGACACGCGATGTTAAAGTCGTTTCGGTTCTAAAAGTAATTTGGCAACTAATGCTAGACAGCAGCCACTTTTTGATGGAAAAAAAAAATTAAGAGGAAATGTCCACTAAAACCGAGCGAAAATAGAAAAAGTTGGCACGTGATGAAAAATCAAAATTGTTCCTATTTCATACAAAGATAGCCTATCATACTGTAAGAAACGTGGTGGGATTTTTGTCTTGAAAGGTTTATTTAATTCGCGAAAATGACGAAGTTTTGTGCGGCCCCTGCGATCAGAGAAAACGCCGCCATTTTAGCGTAAGATGCTATATTCAAATCAATCCCATTATTAGTTCGCATCGCTTTAAACCGCACATTTTTGCCCAGAAACTTCTTTAATACATGCCAACGAGTAATTGGAGCCTAAACATTCACTTCTGTGTCGAAACAGAAATTCAGGGAAAGCTCTGAAAAACTAGCAAAAT
>BLAZ01000837.1:65275-70275 GCA_014633955.1 Acropora tenuis
CCAGTTGAAAGTGAAACTGGGCAGGCGCTGACGTTTTGTCATAGATAAGGCTAATAGCTCCTTAATCCCGCATCAGCGTTAGTCGGCTTTCAGCAACTGCTCACCCAGAACGAGAGAAAGTTGTAAAACCTCACTCAATAGCTGTTGACTTAATAGTTTAGTGTAAAACGCGTATTTTAGTCATTTACTTGTTCGTTCAAAAGTGTGGATTGGCTTACTTTGAGGCGATTTTGTCACATATCATTCAATCCCACAGCCCTTTGATTTAGTGAATGCAAAGTAAAATGTAACTCAGATTTAGCAGTCAGAATCAGGGAGTCACTTTTAGTCATGGTTTCGCTCATGATTTTCTCTTTGAATCTCTAAAGATCTGTTAATGACTTACGGTCTGTAAGTTCACGCAGCAAATACCCCTCTTTATGTATTGTCAATCCTTGTTACAGCAAGGGTGCTAGCCTGCGTAGCAAGCGTTTCCGTGGCAAATTTCGATGTTTTAGCCGCGCGAAAGGTTGGGCGAGAGCAAAAAAAGAAAGAGGGGGGAGGGAGAGAGGAGAGAAGGAAACGCTTGCAGACAAACCCCTGGAATTTGAAAAACCCGTTCGCCAGCGAACGGGGCTTGTGATTGGCTCGGCTCTGGTTCTTATCATTGACATGTGCCCATCAAAGATCTGATTTTGGCAGAATCAAACATGGCCGTAGAAATGGAAGATGAGTTCGAAGCTTGTTTGGACAAAGCGTTAAATATTCTCTCTGAACAGGGATTTACTCGCGATTTGCGACAAGAACAAAAGTGTTCCGTGAAACAGCTCTTCTCTAGAGGAGATCTACTCGCTGTGCTCCCCACAGGATTTGGGAAAAGTCTGATTTTTCAAGTCTTAGCACTTATGAAAGAAGACTGTGTCATCCTCGTAATTTGTCCACTGAAAAGTATTGTTAATGATCAAATCAAGGAGTCCTCTTCAATGGGGATTTCGGCTGGCTTGTTGTCTGACTGTCTTCAATGTATAAAGGGGGTGGAAAATACCGTCTGCTTTTTGCTTCTGCTGAGGAAGCACTCAGCAAAAGCTTCCTCGACTCTCTCAAAAAGGAAGGCAACTCGCTTCACGACAATCTCGCTGCGATTGTGGTAGATGAGTGCCACACAGTTGAGACTTGGACTGGGAAAAGGTAAACATCTAAGTTTATATGAATTTGACGACTCACAACGTATTGCCATTTCATGCCTCGAGCTTTTGTAATTTTCATCTGATTGTTACCTTCTTTTAGGTCGAAGACGAAAATGGCCAGAGCCTTCCGTGAAAGCTTCGGTAAACTTGCCTCCTTGCGCTCATTCTGTAAACAAGGTGCGACTTTGAAATTGCTTTGCATCAACTGTGCAATTTACCGGTTGCCATTGTCTCTTATAACGATTTATTTTCTAGAAATGCAGGCTGTGTCTGTATGTTAGATTGCTGTATAGCTAACAGGAATAAATACGGTGTACTTCGCACTCTTAATAATGCCATTGTTTCCTAGGAATTCCAGTTGCTGCTCTCATTGGCACTGCTGACGAAAGGACAAGAGAAACTATTCGAGAAAGCCTTGCACTGAAAGAAAATCTGCTGACAGTGTATGTGAGTCCCAACCGGGAAAATATTAGATTTTCTTTCAAAAAGGTCAAAAAAGAGCACCAACATGAAGAACTGCAATGGCTTATTGACCTTTTAAAGAAGGATGGTAAAGAAACACTAAAACTCTTATATTTTGTAATATTATTAACGAAATTGCCAGGTGACAAACTATTTGCTAAGCAAGTTGGGCCCCTATGCATATGATCAGCAAACTAAAGTACCAGAGAACTGCTTTCTTGGAGTTTATCATTCAAACTCCTGGGACAGAAACAAAGAAAGGATTGCTAGTTCACTCAAGGCTAAGAATGGTGGCATTAAGAGAGTCGTTGTTGCAACAACAGCATTGTGTATGGGTGTTAATTTCCCTGATGTCCGTTACATCATTTCTTGGGGAGCAGCAAGGTCTTTGTTGGATTTTCACCAAGAGGCAGGTCGTGCTGGAAGAGATGGTGTCCTTTCGCATGTTGTGGTTCCTTACCATGGTCAGCAAGTTGGACCTTGTGAAAAGGAGGTTAAAAACTTTATCAGAACAAATGGATGCCTACGTGTTGGAGCTTATCAGTCACTGGATCAGAACATCAAATCATCATTTCCTCTCCATAACTGTTGCTCGTTCTGTGCTACTGTTTGGAAATGTAATGGGGATTCATGTAATGCAGAGGTGTTGCCATTTGAAGTGGAAGCGAAACTTGCCGAGGAGGTTTTCAACGAAAGGACAAGGGAAGTAACTATGCATGATTGTCAAGACCTCCATGATGCTTTGAAGGAAGTTTGTGCTAGTATGAAGATGTAGGGATTGTGCATAGACTATTCCTCAAGTCATGGTTTCTCTGAACACCTGATTTTAGATGTGGTGAGCAAATGCTCTGACATTTTTACAATTGAGGACATCCTTAGTAATTTCCCTGTTTTTTCAGTTGGTGATGCTTTGCAGATTTTAGAAATCATGCAAGAAATTTTTTTAGATATTCCTAACTTGGAGGAAACACTTGCATTTTTTTAGTTTTTCTTCAGTTTTTACTCACCATAGTTGGTTTAACCTGGAAGAGTACGCAATTAGTGTCAGTGGCAGTGAGGATGAACTTTCACTTTGGAATGACGAAATATCCACATAACTGTACCTTCCCCTAAAGGAGAAAGGAGAGACCTCATACGTTGGAAAAAAAAGCAACCTCTCACTTGGAATTTGTTCTCAAACACTGGTATGTGATAAGTCTGTAGAAATTATTGTATGAGCCCCTGAAAGATGAATTTCGGACCCCCCTCTGCTGAGAGGGAGGTAGGAATATTTAATGTCTTCACACAGTAAGATGAAGAATGGGTAGCCTTATTAGGTTATTTTCATTTATTTTACTTATTGTTCATGATACACTGCTGGTTGCAGGTCATTATTGTATTTACTTTAAGTTCCTGGAAAGTGAACTTGTCAGTAAGAGTTAAAGAAGCTTGGAATTGAAAGTTAAATAAACATGATATATAGTTTCATGTAATATGTATCTCACTTTCCTTGGAAATTTATATAACTTGACACAAAGGAATTATCAATTTGAGCATTATTTACATTACTACTGAAATGTCTGTCACAGCAGCTTCCCATTCAGTAACAAACTTCAGTAAGAGTTATTTTACTCATAGATTGTACCCCACAGTTCGACATGCTCGTTAATCCATTTATGAAGATCCCTATAATCAAGATCATGTAGAAGGCTCCTTTCAAACTTTGGGAAGGAAGGGTGACCTTCTCGTCCACTCGTCTTTTTGAAGACATGCTGGTCCAGTAAGTCCTTAGCTATCTGAGCCACTGCTTCATGGTCCTCCGTAGAAGTCCGCAGACTCTTAGAGTCATAATTGTAGCAATCCTGATCAATTGATTCAAAGATACTCTCTACAGCTTCTAGAGTTCCTGCAACTCTGTCTGCATTTGCCTCATCCAGGTTTGGCCCTAGAGCTCTCCACATTGACTTTAACACTCTGTTTTGTTGTTCTTTCTTTAAATCCAAGAAGATATTGGCACCTGGTCTACCACTGCCATTGTAAAATCTGTTCCATTTAACACTAAGAGGGTGTTTTTCTGGTAGTATACAAATGCATTTAACTAAATGCAACAGTACCACATAAGCATACTTGAAGTGGCCATTGGCCTTGTAAAGAAGTAAAGCAATTTTGTATATGTCAAATAGCCTGTTCCCGTCCCCTTCTTTTATTGCATCATTGAACTCCAACAGGATAAGCCCAAATGTGAGCTTGGCACTGTGGTAGTTGTACTTATAGTCTTGTTCAGTTGGGTTGGCATTAGTAAATGTCATTTCCTCGCCATGAAGGTACTCTTCATGTATTCGTTCTTTATGTCTATGTGATATTAAAGAGGAAGTAAGTCACACTACCACTGAACAGGTATTATTAATAGCATATTTTCAAAAGGCACAAACCTGTTTCTTGTTGTTGTTGTGCGGAACACTTCCCCACAACCTACCCTGCAGTAGTAGTATCCAAATGGATCCCTTACATCTGTTCCATTGTATGAGGACAAACTATGGACTGAAATTTCATGTCTAGAAGAAACAACAGGTAGTCAAATAGTCAGGAAGGTTTAGTTTTTCTAAAGTTTCTTCTCATGCGTACATTTGAGGGAAGCAACTTAACTGCCATATGATAATGTGAGTAGAACCTCAAAACCAAAGTGTTGTTATTGATAACAATAAGAAAACATATACCACACAAGATCTCTTTTATTGAATCAAAACCTAGCCAAAGAATTGTTCAGTGGTAATCAAGCTATTACACGCATGACAAACAATAATGAGCTGTGTATTACCTGACTCTACCAGAATGATAAGCATATGCTGCCTCACATCCTTGTGCTCTACATCTCCATCTGCAACCCTCTGCCTGTTGTAGCTCTGCTGTCTGCTCAACCAAGCCAGTCATTTCATCAGCATTAAACACAAACTTCTTAATATGATCTTCACATAATTGAAGCAGCCACTTCCCTTGAACTGTTTGGGAGACTGTTGAGTCTGGTAGGACGACATTAGGTTTGTCTTGGAAAAACAGATATATTGCAAGCATCTTGAGTTCAGGTAAAATTCATTGTTATTACACCATAGTTAACACATGAAAATATGACAGTTTAAAGTGTTCTGTTTTCCAGTGTGCATCCATTACTAAACCTTTCCTGCTTTAAAACCTTGGAGGAATATTTAGTACCATTGCACTATCAGGATTATTGATTTAGACTAAAAGGCAATAATGAAAAAGTAAATAAAAAAATCAGTATAGTTTAACATAAGATTGATAATAAACCTTCCATGTTCTTCATGCCCATCATTTCCATGAATGATGCTACAATGTGTGCCTCAGTCTCCCTCAGGTGGAATTCACTGTACTCAT
>BLAZ01000837.1:86431-96431 GCA_014633955.1 Acropora tenuis
ATTTTCGTAGCGAAATTTGACGGCAAAGTAAGGGTTAATTTCTAAGCAAAACATGGCGATTTCGAGAGGTAGTTCTAAATTGCCATTTTCTCAAAAATAAAAATGCTCATGACTTAAATAACTATACAGTGCATTTGCAGACATAATAGGCTACATCTGGACAAAATTTGAGAAAAATCGATTTTTGAGCTGTGGCCGCGAAAATTCGAAAATGTTTGATTTTTACTGACATGCACTCTTAAATAGCTAAACTGGAATGAATAAGACAATGGTGATGCATTATTCACGACCTTAAATTTTTAAGTGCATTATACCGATCTTTTGGAAAATTTCTTGTCGAAGGCATAAGTTTGCTGTCCTCAGCGAGCTGGAAAGAACTGCAAACAATATATGTTTTAGGCAGTCTTTCCAGCTCTTCTGCGGGGTACATGCTGAGGAGACCACTTCCCTAGATATGTCCCTTTCCAATAGTGCACTTCAAAATAGTTATCCTCAATGGAAATAACTTTTCCTATCACTGGTTTCCTTTCAAAGTTGCTAAAATACAAGGCCACAAAGCAGCCAACTTCCAGGGAGGTGACAAAATCATCATCCACCATCTCCAATGGTGCTTTCCTTTCTCAAGGATTTCTATACCGGCCAGCGTAAATCTGAAAAGTTTAAATATCAAACGTATAAGTCATACAATTGGATAGCATGTTCTTACACAAGTCAAATACATTCAACATGTACATACAATAAGCAAATTCCCATAATTGGATGTGTGGTATGCTGAATAATTCTTGACAGAAATTAATGCAATTTTGCCCCAAAGGAATTAAAAAAAAACAAAACAAAACAAAACAAAAAAATGCCCCAAGACTCACAAATTAATAACAACTGGCCCTTTTCCCATAGCTCTGCAAGCAATTCTTAAACTTATTAAAGTTCTCATCAAGTACTCACTTCTTGGGCAGGCTGGATTTCTCTTTCCCTAAGCTCCAAGAGATCATTGGGGATTTGGCCAGCCAAAGGTGGTGGTGTAGTTTTTCCAGCAGTTTTCAGTGTATCCACTGGCCAAACATAATGATCGGGAACTGCTACTATCTCTCTCTTAACATTCTCCAGCCACGTTCTCCAATAATCAGATGCTGAATGAGGCATATTCTGATGATACTTGATAAGTATATCTCTCTTTAATGCCTCCAAATCCTACTTGGCCAGGGAAGGAATTACAAGGTTAGGTTTTCCATGAGGCACATTCTAGTCAATCAAATGCAAAAAGAAACAAAAAATTGGCAAACAAGATAAATGCTTGGATACTGGCATAACAGAAACATCACAACTGAAAGCATCAAAGTAGTCTGGTGATTGCATGGTTGCAGGTTTTATATCCTCCTTATCCAAACCATTGGAAAAATAATTTCAGTTAAGAATTTCCTTGATACACCAGACAATTTCACCAATTTATACATACTGCTTTGCATACTCAGTAGGTACACTGCATTCACACTGCAAATTTCAGTTTTCCTGATTAATCCAGTTAGATTTCTCAAATTGATTTAAGTCAAACACCGATCAGTTCTGAATGCAGGTAATGTGACAGCAAGCACTAAATTGAAGAGGAATCAATGAAATGCCTCAACATGATGCTATTGGCAGCTTAGGCCTTTACATCAAACATGATTAAAAGTTTTGAAGCTCTAGACAGACTTTTCAGTCTCAAAGAAAGTGAAGAGAAGGAAGCAATGAAAGGACACAAAAATGGTGTGCACACCTTGAGGATAACAATTGACCCTTGCCACTGTTCATGGCTCCAGTTTCTATAATGCATTGTAGCTTTCCCTTCATCGTTTAACTCAAACTTAAAGCACTTTGGAACCGTGTGCTCATGTAGTTCCTCTGCATGATCTGAAATCCATGTCATAGACATTCTGCAGCATAAATGGCTTGGGAGTGGGATGTTTCATGCAATCTTCCAGTGCCTTGAGCAATTCTGTATAATTGAAGAATTAAAGTTGATAAAATTTAGAACTGCATTGCACTGTTAATACATGCACAGTATAACTCTCTATATGCCCTCCCTATCTTATACACCCTCGAGTCTTGAAATAAGAGTGTGCTGACAGAGAGATTCCCCTCTTAAATTGTCATTCCTCTATTAAGGAAAATATAAATAAATATAAATGAGTATCATCAGGCCCAACATTTATTCTCTGCTTAACTATGGCTACATTTAAGAGGAAACACTGGCACATCAAGACTGTAATAAATCAGTAATAATTATTGTTTTATTACTGCTTTTGCTAATCATTAGCAAAAGCACTAACCTACATGTAATGTCATGATATGTTTTGCCATTATTTGTCACCTGGAACTGTATAAAGATCCAGCTTATCCAAGTGGTTCGAATAAACATCAAAAAAAGCATCAATATCCTCATGAGTATGACCCACTGGGAGAAAGTTTACTCTGATCTGCAGTTAACAAACAAACAATTCACAGTTCGTACTACAACAGTTACTCTGTTGATTGATGAAATCTTTGCCTTATTGCTTTGTAAATTGCTGTAACATAAAAAATGTCATGAGACCACTTTGGATTTAACATCACAAAAAAAAAGGTTACTCTTTTCTCCTTTTGCCTACAAAGAAAAACTCTGTTAACAGGGACCTAAGATTATTACAGCACTTTTAAAAAATAACAGTATCATGAAAGAGTTCAAGAGTCTACTCTGTGCAATAAAGGAAGTTCTATATTGCTCTAATCCCAAGTACTGTAAAAATTAATAGATTTTTTTCTGCTTCCTTTTATTAAATTCAAATATGTACTGATTCAGTCTTGCTTACCAGACTAAAACCAGTCAGCATCAACACAATCATCATTATCCTGATCATCATCATCCTGATCGTCATCATCCTCATCATCGTCAAGGGAAATAATGTCTGCACAGGAATAAATTAAGAACTACATATTAGCTGCACATCATCATCATTAACATCATTATCATTAAAAAACAATAATTATTTTTTTATTATTATTTTATTAATTATTGTTGTTTTTCCATCAAGATTCTTGGATTGCAAGGGTCACTTGTTGTGATGACATAAAAGAAAAAAAAGAAAATAATTTAAAGTGCACCTAACATGAACAATTGCTGCATGTCACTCAGTGGATACACTTATAGTCTAAATAGTCAAGTAAGCCATGATCATCGCAGTTATGAACGCAATTTAAGCAATTGCGTATAGAAGCCTGAAAAAGTCAGGACTTCAACCAGACTTTTTCAGGCCTCTATACGCAATTGATTAAATTGCGTTCATAACTGCGATGATCATGGCTTACTTGATTTCAAATCTGCAGTTCAGTATATGAAACATCTCATATAACAGTTCAAGTCTAAATAGTGTGAGGAAATAACATACTTTGTATTTTATTTGTCGACGCATCAGCTTGTTTTCATTCATCAGGATCCATCCAACTGGTGCTATCATCGCCAAGGGCAATAACGTCTAAACAGAAGTAAATTCGCATTATTACACCACATTGACAGGAAGGGAAAGGGTGTTTCATGGAACCCAATGACAAATAATTGCCCTCTCTTAGTGGCAGTACTTGTTTTAACATTATTATTGTCATTTTTATATTTTATTGCTTCTTCTTGTTCTTCTTTTTAATATTCTCATCATCATTTTTTTTTGGATACTACTTTATTTTGAACATGGTGATTTGCCTTAACATTGGGTCGCTGCATTTGTACTACAAATCGTCTTCATGGCCTTTTTTTAAATAGTCTATCACTAAATTCATCAATTAATTACCCTTAAATTGTAATAAGTCAACATACCGTCCTTTCTAGATGGATTTTCCTGTTCGCAGTCATCGTTTTTCGATTCCACACAATCATTGCTACCACTGTCATTGAAAATGATCCAAACTGGCCCTCTGTGTTCTTCAGCACTGCAGTCGAAATTTACAGATGGGCTACTATCGCTGCAAAATGAGTAGTGCGCGCACGTGGATGTCGTGTCATCTAATAAGTTCACACAGCGTTCGCTGCATTCAGGGCGTCTCTTTGTTGGGGTTTCCAAGCTACTATTGTCGCCATCAGAATCATATAGATTAATATACCGAGCGCGAGCCTTCACTGGTGTACCTGCTAGACCCGGCTCAAAGACGACTTTACTTATCATCCATTGCTTTCCAATCTCACCGATTGCAACTGAAGGCCACTGAATATTTGGAAAGATTTCGCTGACGTCACCTATTGTTAAATGCGCCAATCAGAGCCGTGACCGTTAAAACAAAGGCTTCCTTTAATTTCTGGCATTTAAATAACAAAAGGGAGTGTTTAATTTGTAAACAAATATCTTAGGTTAATCGATATTATTTCCGGTCTGGTAATAGCACATCCCAGATGAATAGAGAAATTTCCGCGAAATGTCTGAGCTCTCGGGTAATCAAAATAAGTCTTGAGGTTTGATGCTACTGTAGGCAAATTCTCTATTTACCTACCAAATATTTCTTGACTTGTTGACGGATGCAAGCCACTTTGTCCGTCCCTTTTATCTATCAGACTGGACTGCGGTCGCTTCGTCTCTTATCCCTGGAAAAAAAAGTCCCGAAATGTCTATTTTTATTTTGGAAGAAGCAATGGAAGCAAGTGAAGCCGAGATGAAAACATCCTGAAATAAACACAATACAGTTTCGGTCACGTATCGCGAGGTGTGAAACAACACGTGGCAACTTGAGAACAAACGGTAAGCTCGGCTCTTCTTCAACTGCATGGAGTGCCAAACGAAGGTCAGGGCTCAAGGCCTGCCTGGTAAAAGTAGTATATCGCAGTGTTCTCATCCTCATAAAGAACAACACAGTCATGGGCAAAACTACGGCACAGAAGCTGTGGTGCCTCAAAATTATATCTGGAGTTGCTTTTCTGTTCAAAGGAGGGAACAAAGTGGATAACTTTCGCAATATCGTAGGAGCCGAAGAGATAACATTAACGGACAGAGGATTATCGAGTTCAGCCTCCAGGTCTTCCCCACCAGAAAACTGAGAAACTGTTAAAGGTACAATGTTGTTACTACAAATCTATATAAATACTGTAAAGTCGTTTTGCGAACGAGGTGTGACGAAATACTGCTTTTTCTCTTCGACAATTATTTACTATTACCGACCAAGCGTGAGGCCAAGATGGCTGGATATGGGCCAAGTTCACGCTAAGACATGACAGTGTGAAACGATGGTTGCTTTGAGAACTTTTTTTTAAACAACAGCTTTACTCTTCTGGATGCGCCGTGACCCATATATTCCTAATTTAAAGAAAAAAGACTGAAAAATTGCATGTGAGGCAAGATCATCATACTATCTTAAACATCATCAATCTTCCATGCTATATACCAGGATAAGATCAATATACACCGTTTCATATAATAATAATAACAGTAATACTAATAGTGCTTTCTTAGGCACAGCTAGGATTCTAAGGAAGCTGTTTGAAAACTGAAGAAGAAGAAATGACACAAAGGACCTTAGGCCATTGGCTATGGCTCGCTTCTTTGGTGTAATTATGTCAGCATAACATCCGCCGGAGCTAAAGCGTTAAGTATGTATAATAATAATAATAATAATAATAATAATAATAATAATAATAATAATGATAATAATAATAATATAATATTAATACTTCAAAACACAGAAACACTACTCTTACGCCTTTTCATTTTGTTTTAGGGCCATATTTAAAGGTCGGTCTAAACACATTTGTAATGGGACACTGGTCGGTGGCGAGGCAAATAACCCCAAGACATATTTCTGTTACAAACAACGAAAACGTAAAATTTGTAGAACATTCCACTTCACAGTGTGTTAGCATGGAACCACTACCTGTTGAAGCCTACACTTGGCTCGTGAAGAACCTTAGCTGGGAAGGGGTCACTGTAGTGGATGTTGGGAGCAAAAGAGGATATGTAATGGTGGCGTCCTTAAAGGAAGGCCGAAATGCAGTGTGGTTGAGCACTGCATCAGAATGCGAACTGGCAAGCTTACAGACAAGAGTTTCGATCCTCCTGTGAAGCTGTTAAATTGAAAGTTGGGAATCTCCACAGTATTTAAGCATAGAATAGTAACAATTTATGACATTCAAATTTTGAAATGTTAGGAATGGACCCTTTAATATTGTGGCTGCCATTTTGGAAAGGGTTCATTGTTCCTCTCTATACACAAAATTTTGTAAGTTAACTTTAAAAAAAAGGGGTCAATTAAAAAGACCTGGAATTTTCAGCGAAAAAATTAAATAATTATCCTTGTAAAATCCATCACTTTGCTATACAATATCGTGGGGTTGCCCGACTTAATCACTCAGTACAGTCCTTTCTTTCGCAAAATTGACTGAATTTCTGCAGCATGGCACATATTAGGTTGCAGAATTTCTGCGGCATTGGACATGTTGGGCTGCAGAATTTCTGCAGCATGGGGCATCTTGGCTTGCAGAATTTCTCCAGCATCTTGGGCTGCAGAATTTTTGCACCCTAGGACATCTCGGGCTGCAGAATTTCTGCAGCATGGGACATCTTAAGTTGCAGGATTTCTGCAGCATCTTGGGTTGCAGAATTTCTGCAGAATGGGACATCTCTGGCTGCAGAATTTCTGCAGCATGGGGCATCTTGGATTGCAGAATTTCTTCAGCATCTTGGGCTGCAGAATTTTTGAAGCATAGGACATCTCGGGCTGCAGAATTTCTGCAGCATGGAACATCTTGGGTCGCAGGATTTCTGCAGCATCTTGTGCTGCAGAATTTCTGCAGCATGGGACATCTTGGGATGCAAAATAATTGCAGCAAGAGGCACCTTGGGTTGCTGAACTTCAGCAAAAGAATCAATTTGAGAAAATTACGTTATTTGTTATTATTTTTTAAAATGCACTGACCAGTTATCCTGTTAAGTAAGTTGTGTAATTTCATTTTCTACTGTTTTTGATGTAACAGTAGCAGAGATGCCTCTGAATCGTTGATTTTTTCTGCCTTTCAGAAACATTTCTAATAAAATAAAGGATATAGGAGCTCCTATGATTGTACATCCGACCTATATTTATACAATTAAAGGATATAATATATATATCAGTAAAAAAAGGATAAGTTTTGTCACTATAATTCGTGTAAACTTAACAGTCTGCGAGGAAACCCAAACTTTGCATTTTATTCCAAGCCATTTTCAAAATATCCGTTAGTTTTGCAATAGAAGTCCCCCCTTGAAAAATGATGGATTCCGTGTGTTTTCACAAAAAATACTACCACTCTTGTGGCTTTATTTTACTAGGTCGGCAGAAAAAGGCATTTTTTTGCGGAAACAAGCTCTCAATTACCCTTAAAAAGCCCATTATTGGCGGAAAATGCTATTTTGGAAAAACGCGAAATACTTTCGAAAGCGTTAACAGCTTACCTTTCGTAGGCATGGTAATCACTAAGACCGACAGCCACCTTCACAGCTCTGTCTACAGATGAAAGACCAACCAAGGGCCTTTACTCCATTATCAGAGCCATGTAGACAACACGTATAAACGATCACTATAAGAACTATGCTTGATCGCGCTAAACGCCTGTCATCCTAACCAGACCTCTTCTCCAAAGAATGCTACGATTTGAGGAAAATGTTTCTTAAACTAAAATATCCTGTAAAACTTATTGATTCCATTTTCAAGAGATTTCACGCCTCCCAAGATCAGGACCAAACCTGTATTGAGCCAATTGACAGCCCTGTATTAGTAATCTTGCCTTTCAAAGATCAGAAATTTGCCGACTCCGTTCGCAAGCAACTAAACGACATTGGAAGGAAAATCGACCGTGTAATACAACCAGTCTTCACAAGTAGGAAAATCTCTGAAGATTTAAAAGTAACGGAAACAAAGCCCTCTCTTGTAAACCAACAATGCGTTGTGTATGAATATCAATGTAATTCGTGTGATTCGAATTATATAGGCTACACGAGCCGCCACCTCCACCAGTGCATCGAGGAGCATAACTATTCCGTCATCGGTAAACACCTAAAGGATAAACACAATCAAAGCCCCACCAATCTTCATGAGCACTTTACCATCTTAAAGAAATGCCACGGAAAATTTGAGTGCCTTATTTATGAGATGCTTTTAATAAGGAAAAAGACACCGACTCTGAACACTCAAAATGACTCCATTCCAGCGAAACTGTTTATTTAAAGATTTTTCCATTCTTTTGTTTATTCCCGCCTCGTTTATTCTATGTAATTTGTCACTAACCATTGTATATATAACGTTCACTATTTTGTTGTAATTTGCATTTGATATTGGTGACATGTCGTCGCCGAAACGTCATGTTTTTATATCGCTACTTTTTATTCTAGAAACGCACAAACTTGATTATTATCCTCTCAAAAACTTTAGCGACAACCGGGATAATTGAAATTGGATGGTAGTTGTTTAGGTCCCTGCGTTCTCATATTTTTAAAGAGTGGTATGACTTTCGAACATTTCCAGTCGTGAGGGAAGATACCTGTATTTATAGATCTATTGAAAATAGCGCAAAATGATTCTGCTATCAAGTCGGGACAAGCACGAAGTCGCTTAGCAAATATACTATCTAAGGCCAGTAGCCTTAGATTTACATAGCTTAGATAAAAGGGAAAACACTGCGGATGTATTTGTCTCTTGAAATTGAAAACTGTGCTCGTAATTCTGAGTTGTTAAGTAATCAAGATGCGAGTGACCAGTCACATTTGCAGGAATTTCCTCAGCCAGCTTGGGCCCTATACTTGCAAAGTGCTCGTTAAAGACTTCACATATTTGATTCGAATCAATGGAAGTCTTATCATCACATTTCACTTCCTTTGCTAATGACGAAGTTTGTTCTCTCGATATAATCTCATTGATTATACTCCATGTTCTTTTAAGATTTTTCTCATTTTCACAATTGGCGGCTTTGTAATGTTCTTCCCTTGCACGTTTAATATCATTGTTCACAGTATTGCGAGCCTTTTTAAATGCAGACCAATCTTGGGGATGTTTAGATTGAATTGCCTTAATTTTTACAACATCTCGCTGGTGCATCAGTTCTTTTAACTCAGTTGTTATCCAAGGTGCTTTTGATCGCCTGACGCGCTTTGAGCGTCGTGAAGCATGCCTATCAACAACATTGTTAAAAACCTTTATCCAGGCATGCCACATTTGATTTGGATCGCTTAAAGTTTTTATGTAGTCCCAATTTTGTAAAATTATATCATTTCGAAAGCTATCAATTAAGTGCTTAAAGTTTCTGTAAGAGATTGTTGTGTGCCTTCTCGAGTGCTTACCAGCTGAGAGTGGAATGCATAGATTAAACTATGATCGCTATTGCCGACATAAGGGACACCGGAGCAAACAATTTTATCTGGTTCATTAGCAAAGATTAAATCAATTGTTGTTGAACTTTTCTCAGTAATTGGAGTTGGCTCATTTATCTGCTGGTGCAAACCACAAAGATCGGTTATACCGGTTAAGACCCTGATGGGATGGTCAAAAACGGACGCACCAACATTACAATTTAGATCGCCCAATAAATAAAACTCGACATTTTTGGGATCCATTTTCCCAATAAGCGTTTCAAAAAAGTTAAACTTCTCAACAATTGAATCTGATGGACGATACCAGGTCGTGACGAGAAAAGGTTTTGAATTTGGCTTTCGAACCTTGATACATAAATTTTCAAGCTGATCAATAGACAGGTCGGTGCGTAACGAGAAATTTATGCTTGAACGAACATAAAAAGAAACGCTTCCATACATTTTCCCGTCAGCACCACGCACATACCTGTCACGGCGCACCATTTCATAGCCAGAGATAAACACATCATTATTGCTAATAAAGGTGTCAGGCCATGTCTCGTGAAGTGCTAATATGTCAATTGGGTTATCGGCAAGCAAAACACGCAACTCATCTATATGATCAATTAACCCTCTAATATTGAGCGAGGCTAATTTAAACCCACGAAAAGGTGGAATTGCGAACTTTGGGG
>BLAZ01000838.1:5000-7500 GCA_014633955.1 Acropora tenuis
TTTCCGATCAAAAGCATTATTCAATAAATGTATTTATAAAATTAGAAAACTACTGATCAAGATACAAATTCTCTCATACATGTCGGCGGCGTAACCTAACGTCTAGGTCTGTCTGCAGGTACTGGTTGGTCATTTACTGCATGCGGCTCCTGGAGTTGCATGCGGCTCCTGGAGTTGTTCAGGACGTTCAGGTACTGTGACTTCCACATCGGTTGCTTTATCCCTGTACATGAGATCAGTTTCATCAGGAACATATGAAGTGGGAACATGAGGTCTTCGCACTGCAGTGCTCGGCGCTGGACTAGCAGTCTGGTTAGGACCGTGCTTTTGATCCACCGGGTTAGGTGCACCACAGAGTTTCAGACGGTCGCAATGAACCACTTTCCTCTTCCTGGGGTTGTCGACCGCCTGGGTACGATAGGTCACATCGCCAATCTTAGTCATTACAATGTACGGACCTTGCCGTGGTGAGTAAAGCTTCTTAGTCTGCTCTTTTTTCTTAGCTGGGTCGTGAAGGAATACTCGATCGCCAACCTCGATTTTCTGTCCAGCAATTCGCTGATCGTAATGGTCCTTCTAGTGTTTCTGGGCAACTCAAAGCTGCCCTCTAGCATGCTCGTGGACTTCTTCACGCAGCTTCCTCGTATAGTCTGCCTCTTCTGGCTTGTGATCTGATTGTTGTCCAAACATAACAACAAAAGGCACACGTACCTCATGGCCAAACAAAAGATAAAATGAAGTGTACTGCGTAGATGCATGTACACTTGAACGATAGACCATCATCTCCAGCGGCAGACGCTCAACTCCGTCGCCCAAATGATCAGACACATACTTAGCAAGCATGTCTTGCAAGGTACGGTTTATTTGTTCAACCATTCGATCACTTTCTGGGTGGTATGGAGAGGTTCTGGTCCTGTCCATGTTGAACAGCACACACATTTCCTGAAACAGCTGGGCTTCTAAGTCTTGTCCCTGGTCTGAATGGATTCTTTTCGGACGCTACATACCTGGAAATAGCTTCATTTACGAGCTTCATGATCAGCGCCATGGTCTTTGCTTCCTGGTATGGTATAGCAAACGCCTCTTTCCATTTCGTGAAATAATCTCCGACGACCAGGATGTACATGTTACCGGACTCAGTCTTAGGCATTAGTTCAATGATGTAGAGTGCAATTCATTCGAACGGATAACCAGGGCAGCTGCTAACTAATGTTGCTCGAGCTGAAGCCAGGGTGTACTTCCTCCTCGCACACTTCTCACATTGCAGACACTAATCTTCGACATCACGTTTCAGGCCATACCAGTGGAATCGTTTTCTCACTCGCTCAACGGTTTTGGTCATTGAAGGCTGTGAGGATATCTAGTACTAACGAGCGGGGAAGCACAAGCTCTAATCGGCTGCCACTGCTATCCTTAGTCTGCCACTGGCAGTAGAGCACGCCGTCTTCCAACAGTAACTGGTTCCACTGCGCACACAGGCTTTTGGTGGCCTTACTAGTACCCTATACTTCTTGTTGTGCTGACTGGGCAGCCTGGTTCCGTTTCCAAAGTAGCATCTGTCTCAGGCTTGGATCTGCTTCTTGCTTTGACTGAAGCTTTCCAACTTTGAAGCCATGCTCGCTCAGTGTTATCCACTATGTTAGTTTCACCTGCTTAATCAGGCTGAGGGTTCATACATGGGGCATCGGTATTTTGGTGTTTCTTTTTCCAGGGCGGTGTTCAATCTTGTAGTCGTAGTGCTCAAACGTCTCTAACCATCTGGCCTACGGGTTCTTTGAAGCTCCGAAGCCATTTAAGTGCATTGTGGTCAGTCCTAACTGTGAAGGGTCTTCCGCACAGGTAGTGGCGGAAACGCTTGATAGCGTACACCATGGCCAACATCTGCTCCTTGGTGGTGCTGTACCGACGCCCGTGGTCTTCAAGCACTCGGCTGGAATATGCGATCACTCTCTCGTCTCCGTATGCGTGCTCCCAGACCACACTAACTGGCATCCCAATCCAGTACCAATTCTGAACAAATAGGAAACGCCAACACAGGAGCTAAACTTTTAAGGTAAGGTCGCAATCTCGGCTCCACCGAGGGTGGTCTCCAGCATCAATCCGGTGATGCACAATACCTGTTCGTCCAAGGTCTGCCGGGCCGGATGAGAAGACATCTGTGAACTCATCTCAGAGGCTAGCGAGTTCCTTCCTCAGTGGGCTGCTCAGGTTCATGCTGTCCAGGTCAAACTGTTCCGACACCAACGGCTTAGTCTGTTTCTGCTTCTTAGTCGCTGGTGGGGCTGGTGATGGATTGATAACACGGACTGGCACTATGTCATATTTAGGCTGCGCCACCACTCGGGCCAAGAAGAGATCATGTTGATCAGCAAGACCCGGAGATGACTCAACTATCCGTACCACACTGTTACCACACACCCTTAAACTTTGCCGGCAATATCATCTCATGACGATCTAGGACCACAATAGTTTCTGCCAAACTTATTCGAAAAACATAACA
>BLAZ01000847.1:24025-29025 GCA_014633955.1 Acropora tenuis
TTGTAACTCAAAGTTGGGCTCAGCGACCCCCATTTTTTATTATTTAATTTTGATAAGCATGAGAGGATGAAAAATTTTGTGGAATGGGGTTCAGGGCCACTTTATAATTGAAAAATCAAGATGGCTCTGAACCCACTCTGCAGAATTTTTTTAAACTTTGCAGAAAGTTAGATTCTATCATGTTTATCAAAGTTCAATAATTAAAAATTGGGGGTCACTGAGCTCGTTTGTTTTAGCAGGTCCTATTGTTGCTATGGTAATCTGTTACATAAAAAGCATGACTACAACTTGTTTACCAAAGCTTGGGCATATGTATGATATAGTTACTGTAGCATCACTCATTACATGGTGGTAGAATTCATCCTTCAAAGTGTAGCTGTGTGAAAAGTGCTAGAAACTGTTGCCAACCATTTTAAATTTATACCTCCAGTATTATAGCCTATAAATAGATCTATTAAAATTTAGCTTGGCAGTAAGGCCTGGAGGACGCTATCAGAGGAAATTGAATTTCATGCTTGTTCATTTCTGTGGTTTGTGTCCTCCAGGTGTCGCTGTTAAGCTGATTTTTAATGTTTGGTAAGTGGCCTATTGAGCCAAGAATCTGGGGTGTGATAGATGATTGATTTATATAGATGATTGATTTATAAGGAAAGTCATCAAGATTTAGGTCTGAACGGTTTTCACTTGATGGATAATTGGTATTTTTAGGTTTGCAAAATAATGACGTCACATGAAAACCAGCAATAAACAGCACCCTGGCATCAGGTTTTTTCTGCAAACCATGTTTGACCATGATAGGCAGTGTTTAAAGATCATGGAGGCTGGCCATGGTCTGTGATGGACTAATGTCATGGTACACAGACAACCATGGTCAAACATAAATTAATTTTTGCTTTAAGAATAACTGGTTCATAACAAAACAGTACTTTTTTGTCAAAACATTTCCATTAAACACTACGAATGTACTTTATATCAACTGATGTGGAAACATGATAAACCATGTCCAGATTAAGCCCTGTTTGCTAAAAATTATCAAGTTAAAACAAGATCACTGTCGGCAGGTTTCTTTTGCAGGTCACAGGTCACAGATCATTGTTTTACCAATGCAGAAAGTATCCCAAACACTAGGTGTACCAGTCATTTCTTGGAAGTGGTACCGTAGGTATTTGATAATTGCGCATGTGCTTTTCATAAACACAGGGTCCACCCTTGAGAATGCTTAATCAAGTTACTTTGACCACCATAGTGTAACAACCACATTTATATAATTTTCTCTATTAAAAAAAAAACGCTCAAATAAAATGTGATATCTGAAAAATTGACTTAATAGACTGGTGTATGCAATCAGGTTTACGCACTATTTAAGCTTTAATGCGCAGTTTAACTCACACTTCAGATCAGGTAAAATGTTCCTGAATGTTATCCAGTCATGCACTTTGCTTCTCTAAAGCTCCTAAACCAAAGTTTACAAAAGCTCATGGAACGCTGTCCAGTAAAATTACCTGTGGAAGCCTTCTTTGTTAGTTAGAGTTTTCACTTTCACAATGCATCGGGTTTTTATGTTGGATGGAACGTGGCTGCGAACGGTTTTAGTGACATAGTTAATTCTGGAAAAGTTTTTTTAAAGGGTGGTTTTCGAAAGACAAGTAGCACTGGGGACGAGAATGCAACATGCAAGAGGTGCTGGATGTTGTGTGTTTGAAAGATGGCTGCAGGAATTATGGAAAAACTGAGAAAAATCACAGTTTTTTCAGCGGCATTTCACAGATCTAATGAACTGATAAGACACAAAATGGCCAAAAATTTGTCGACCCATTATTTTGAAACAGGAACATTGATGGATTTCTTGAGGACATTAAAACTTAAGGAATCAATATCATGAGTTCTTGGGATCTCTGCTCTGGTAAATTGAATTGTTTGTGGAGTGTTAAAATTCTGCCCTTCTCACTGTAGGAGTTGTTACAATTTGTGTTTGCAAAGGACACGCACCCCAAGTAAGTTTTTATCAAGGCAAGGATATGACAATATGACATTTTACATGTCATTTGTCGGTCCAGAGATTACATCTTGTAGCAAGAGTGGCTCCTTAAAATTGTTCCAGTGTCATCATCTGAATCCAATTCGTCAGAATCCAGTTCTGACCCACCATACAAATTGTGTGAATTAGAAAACTGTTTAATTAGTTTTCTCATCCATGTTCTCACATCTCTCATGTTGAGACCATCAAGGATGTTGTGGAGTTGGTTTCAGAGCGTTGGGTGACTTGGGTCAGAAACTTCATTGAACATATCTCTCCAAAGCAGTTCTTTCACCATAGTTTCAACATCGGAATCACAGCTAACTGTGCTAGACTGAGAAGTGACTCCTAATCCCTTGTCAATGTTTTTCAACATTTCCTTGCTGTTTGTTTGTGAGTGAGCAAATCTTTCGGCACTTGTTTCATTAAGATTCACGCCAAGCCTATCAAATTGATTCACATCCCTAACCTCGTGTTCAAC
This sequence comes from Acropora tenuis, assembly GCA_014633955.1. Classification (NCBI taxonomy): domain Eukaryota; kingdom Metazoa; phylum Cnidaria; class Anthozoa; order Scleractinia; family Acroporidae; genus Acropora; species Acropora tenuis. Next base: position 26,524 of record BLAZ01000847.1, read on the forward strand.
CCTCTGATCTATTCGGGTGCATCCCCCTGGCTTCCCGGTGTCACTGAATTATTTCCCCTTCTTCAGCTTGTGGGCCATTCTAGTGGTTAGCAAAGCCTTTATCAAGCAGTGGTACTTAATGGCCACATAAGCATATTTTGTCCAATTTCAGTTGTGGATTTTAACTTATGGATGCACTTGGGAGGTCTGCTAAGCACTCAAGAAGGCTATTGCCTTTTGCAACTCTTACATTTCTTGCGTGCTTAATAACCTCCCGCATGCATCCATAACTCAATAATGCACGCTATATTTTGTTAAATTACCCAGTTAGTGTAGTATGCATTCTGAACAGTGCTGGCAGATTATAAATGAATATGGTGCCATCCAAAAAGAGTTTTGGTATTAAAGAATCTGTTTTGGTTGTGCCTATTTGATGGTCAGCTCTAAGCTCTGTGTCTGAATGATTGGCTCATTGATTTAATTGATGATTCTTTCATCTCTTTGACTGTTTGTAGGTCTATTTTTTATTTATTTAACCTAATTATCTACTGGGTGGTTCCATAGTTTGCAGGGTAAGAAAGCTAATGAAGAAGTGTCCAATTATCAAAGTAATCTTTAATCAAAGTAATTGCCACTGGCGTGTGAGTGCTAATCCGGAAATGGAGCGGCCAGCAGTCTCTTAATTTGTATTTACAGCATTACATGTACAGTCACCTAGTAAAATCACTATTGAGATTACATAGTATGAAAATTACAATTACATGGTATGACAATAAACGAAGTATATTAAGTTAAATTAACATGTTAAAGTAGTGGACACTCTCCGGATAAATTCTGGGTTGGATGCCGATCCAATAACTTCAGCTGGTGACACATTCCATGCAGAGATTGATCTTACATAAAAAGAGTGTTTGTTGGTGTCGACAGAAGAGGATGGGAGTCGTGACTCTCCTTGTACGGCCATACGCAGGCATGGATGTAGCTGGAATCAAATCTGGTCCACTAGCTTTATCAATCTTAATTTTCAAGGGTTGATTCTTGATGCCCTCTGCGGAGAATATTATGTCAGGCATACACTCATAAGGTGAGGGGGGCATTTGAGGTAAATTTCTGAGATCTTCTTCTACGAATACACAGTGATATTGCTCACGTAAAGCCTCAGCTTTAGTGCTGTGCGAGGAACATACGGGGTTGTTAGATACTAAGGCCGGGATTCCCTGGGATTCAGTGCGAAGGAGCTTGAGGTACGACCAGGCAAGTTTGATTCCGCTAGAGCAAACATTCTTGGGCCCAGTCTCCAGAGGCTCTGGGGTCAACCCACCCATAACTTCACTGACGTACTTTTCATGAGCGACACGCAGGTGTTAAGTAGTGATATTGCGAAGTCACTTGTATTTGGTAACATGAACGGCTTTGCTGCTATGCCGAGCCTTCTTACACACTCTGTCGCATTTGTTCATTAGGTGTTTTATAGAGGTGCTGACCCAAGGGAGGTGACGCTTTCCCTTAGACATTTTATGTGGTATAAAGTTGTCGATGGCTTCTAAAATCTTTTGGAACATGTAGGACCAACCTCAATTAACATGGTGTCGTGATCGGAAATGCCGCAAGTAATGTGACAGGGCTTAATGATACCAGGATTGGAAGAGAAGACGAGGTCTAATGTTCGAGCAGAGGCGGAGCCCGTCGACGCCAACACATGCTGAATTAAGCCATATTTGTCTGAAAAATCCAAGAGATCTTGGTGGCAAGCTTGAGCAATACGAGGTGTGAGGTTTTGAGCTGACCAATCTATGCCCCACAATTGAGGTCCCCAGTAAGGACGACCAGAGGGTTAGAGGTATAAATCCTACTCAGGACATCGTCCAATAAATCCAACGTGTTAGTATCAGGAGATGGTGGGCGATAGTAACTGGAGAGGAGAAGAGTCTTAGCTTGTGCAAATTTTATAGAGACAGTCAGTGATGATCTCACAATAGCGTATATGGAAGTGGACTTTTTCAGTTGTGATGATAGCATTGCGAACAGCAATAAAAACTCCCCCGCCGTGTAAGGTTCTGTCCTTCCTAAAAATATCATACGTACTTGGGTAAACCGAGTAAGTGGGTATTGTGGAATCCAGTTTTGATTCGCACCCGAGGACGATGAAAGGCTTGTGTAAATCGATTAGTGCCTGAAATTCAGCTTTTTTAGTCAGGCCCTTTATCCCATTACAATATAGTGAGATGACCTTCATCTTCTTCCTCTTCTGCTTGGGAGAATGAGCAATGAGACTGGAGGTGTGCAGTGGTGGTCCCATGGGAGGAGAGTAATTTGGGCCCGGCGCTGATGTCGTACTAGAGTTGTCAGATTTGAGGCTCTGGTAACTGTTATTACACGTAAAGCTATCCAAATTGTGGAGAAGAAAAGTTGTAGAGAAGTTTGGAAAGGCACAAAAATTGCATATCCAGACAAGATTAGAATCACGTCCAAAATTGTCATAAGATTGAGCAGACATTGCAGTACAGTTGATGTGAAACCAAA
>BLAZ01000847.1:36525-45033 GCA_014633955.1 Acropora tenuis
TGATCTTGATGAAGCCATTCAATGACTTTCTTGTCGTAATTTTCTCCCAACAGGTTGATGTAGCTTATTGAACTACAATGGGACATAAACAACTCCACCTTGTTTAGGCGGGTGAAACCCTCTTTTGAAAAGAACTCACTGTCAGCTTTACAATACTCAAGACATCAGTTTTTACATTATGCCTTGTGTGTACAATGTTTCAAAACATTTTTAGTCTTCTGAATTTTTATGTAATTTGTGAATGTAACATTTTTTTAATTGCAGGCCTATTTGAATTTTTATCAAATGGATCTGTTACAATAATTAATGAAACCATTATTTCATATATTTATATGCCTTTAAAAATTTCAATCACCAGTTTCTTACTTTTTGAGACATAGAAGCCACTCACAGAATTTCATGCCTTTTATGCATTTTAAATCTCAACAGTATGCATGAATTTAGTTTTGTACAGCAGAGATTTCCCAGTTTACCAAACTTTCATTTATTCTTGCCTGGTTCACTGCCGCTAACAGGTCCGCCTCGATTAGCCGAGCTACCAGCAGATCAGCTTACACTTGTGTTCATTCTATCATTTTCAATTGATATAAACTCTGTATGTGTATGTGTGAGTTGCAAACTTCTGGTTTTTCACAAGACAACAAGATTTGTTGTCATGTTGAAAATGATAAAGTTAACTTTGTTTCATGTTGTGTAATACAAACTACGTCAGTTAGATGGCCTTTTGTCAGAGTAAGACTGTTTGGCACCTGGGCAGCAAACATGTTCTGGTTTTGAGCTTTTAAAAGGCAAGCTAAAGCCATTCTCATACCTGGAGTCTCTCTGGCAAATGTCTTCCGCACATTTCTAGAGGTAGCAATTCTGGTGCAGGCTACAGTGACTGCTATTTTGTGCAAAATGGTTGCTTTCTCTTTGAATTCTTCATCAACAAATGTTTCCCATAAAAAGCTGGAAAGCTGTTCCACAGTTTTCTGCCGTAGCATGGACTGTGTGCTTGGCTTGCACAGATTATCACATTCACTATCCAGATTTCTTAATAATTCTTCAAAAACGCCAGTCACAGCAAAAATTGTTTTGAGAAATTTTAATGATGTAATATCGATTGCCAACTGTGAAAATACGAATATGGCCCATTTTTGCATTAAGTTTGATGATTAATCAACTTTAATATGTTTTAACATGGGTTCTTAAGAATGACACCTCAGTGTTTCGAGCACTTGTTGTCTATTGTATCACAACTCATTTCTACCAAGTGAGCGAAATTTCGATCACCCATCTTGGCAGCTGAGAGACACTTACTTTACTTTACTTTACTTTACCTGGCAACCGATGATTCTTCACAGCAGTCCCAATCGTTCAACTTTTGAATTGGTAGATCAACAGTGTTGGGCATTATACATTAGACTTGTGATGCAAGCTGGACACAAGTCTGCCATACATATCTCCCTGGACCCAACACCCAAAACTCCTCAAAAATGGAAAAGAATTTCTGAGGACGTTTCCACTCTGTGGAATTTCCCACATTGCTTAGACGCAGGTGATGGCAAACATGTAGTGATTGACTGCCCTAAGAATTCTGGCTCTAACTTCTTTTAACTACAAAGGCACCTTTAGCGTTGTTTTATCGGCTTTTGGTGATACAATTTATTGCTTTACAGCTGTTGACGTTGGACAGTATGAAAAAAGTAATGACTCGGTTGCATTCGCAAACTCTGCCATTAGCAAAGCTTTACAGAGTAACAGCTTCAACATCCCTGCTCCAGAGCACGTGGAAGGATTTGCCGACCAACTACCTTATATTACTGTAGTAGACAAGGGATTAGCCATTGAAGCCGTACCAAATGCACCCTTGTCCTGGCTAAAATCTCAATGAAAATGCTTATCCCGAACAACACAAATAATTGAAAACATCTTTGGCATTTTTGCAGCTTGATGGCGCATTTTTCGTCCTCCAATTAGAGCCGATGTGACAACAGTGGAAAAATTGTGCTTGCTTTTGTCTGTTTGCACAATTATCTGCGTTTAACAGAGAATGCTTGCTATTCTCCTAACGGTTTCATTGACAGTGAAGACAACAACTGAGCAATCAAAGCTGGGGATTGGCGAAAAATTGTTGCCAATGATGAAGGAGCTTTCCGATCATTCCAAGGTCAAAGAGGGAGGCACAGCTGTCAAGCCAGCGCTGTTTGTGAGGCATTCATGCAGTCTTTTCTGACACCCAAAGGACAAGTTTCATGGCAGTGGGATTATGTCAGGAGCTGTGGTCCTCAAAGACCTGTTTGAAACTGTACAGTTTGGAAACAATTTAGAATAGCTCTCATTCTGTTGTGTCATATTAGGGATAGAAAAGGGTAAAGAGGCAACATAAAAGATATAATGATCACGACAGGCTTACATTTGAAGACAGCCTTTTCTTTGTCAAAGTCGTTATCTCTTTTCCCTGTTAACGTTTATAAGATCATGAAGCTTTTGAGGATAAGCTTTCGGTGCATGTTGGACGTTGAGCCCAGCTTAGTGAAATGTTTTACTGGTAACTCTGATTGATAAAACGTTAAAAGAATCTACAAGTATTTGAAGGTCACATACAGGTTTTAGGGACTGCTAACGGCAAGTTTCACTTTTTATTAATAATTCTCTATTCGAAAGTAAAAGTTGTGTTAATGTTTACATTGTTTCAGTCATGGAGAGCATGATCTAAATCTTCAATAACAAATTCTGAAACAGATATTAATTTAAACTTAGTGTACTTTTTGTTATGTGTTCTGTACTGTTTCCAATAATACAACTAACAAGTTATCTAATAGAAGTGTGTATTTTCACCCAACACATTTAATACAATCTTCTGACAGAGGAAAAGTGGTATTAACAAAAAACCGATTCACCAGCAGTGTCTAGCCTGATGCACACTCATGGAATGAAATTATAATCCCCCATAGGGTCCTGAAATGAATGGCTATACATTTGTGGGTTTAATATTGGTGCAAACTTTTGACCTGGAGGGAACTGCTGGTTATTCTGAGAGCTAGCATATCCTAAGCTTGCCATTCTCATATTGGGCATCTTGATTTGGAAACATATCTTGTTTATGTGAAATTTTGCTGTGGCATTTTGCTCTGGCTGCATACTTTTAAGCTGGGAGGCTACAAAGAAGCCAAATAGCTCATCCTCATCCTTTTGCTGTTCTACAGGTTTCTTAAGGCATTGTGGCATATTACATTTCAACATTTCTACTTCTACATAATCAACATCTTTCTTAGCACTCTTTTTGTCTCGTTTCTCCCACTTTGTTTGGCTGGTTGCTTTGGAATATCTTTCTTCTGAGGTAGAGGCTTCTACGGCCTTACTCTCCAGAGATTTCTCAGACATTCCATCAGATTTTGCATCGGACTCTCTATCATCACTTTCTTCAGCAAGGTCCGAGGATGACTCGCTTACCGAAACAATGCTTCCTTTGCTTCTCCGCAGGTTGATAACATGAACATCTAAGCACCCAAGGTCTGGATATAGCTCAGACGTTTCTCTTTTGGCATCTTGCACTTTATCTGCTCCACCCCCTGATTTCCTTGAGCTTTTTACATTCTGTTTGTCTCTTGTTTATCTTGATCTTAGATTAAGAAATCGCTTTTTTGCCTCCTCAGCTGAAAGATGAATAGATTACGCCGTTGTTATTTTGATTGAAAGATTGGTATTCTATTTACACAGAAAAAGTTCTCACTAACTTGAGCTGCAAAGTAAAGTTTCGTTCACTTAATTTCATTGCAGAATTCAACCTGGATATTTGGCAATTGGTCTCGCAATTACTATAAGCATCAGTCTTTTTGGACTGCTCATCGTCGATCGCCTACCTGATGTTATTCCTGCTACGCTGTCTGCGACCTTCCACGTGTTTCCTTTCATATTTTGATCTTTAAATTGCTTCATACTTTTGTCATAAAAAACTGGATAGCATTGTACGGCTTTGGCAAATGCTTCTTCGTCCACAGTAGTCGCCGCCATATTATAAATAGTGTTTTCATATGTCGTTATGATGCTGATTTGTCATTTTGTCGACATGTTCACACTACTGACATAATGACCTTCTCATGTCGTTATTTTTATTTCGTTATGATGCTATGTCTCTTGTGTGAACCAGGCTTAACTTGTTCGGGAAAATTCAGTCGAGCTCTCACTGATCCTCTTGTGTTGTCATGCGAGAGTGTACGTTTCACTCTGATTGTTTGCGGCTCTTGGTTAGTGGCCTTTTCATTTTTCTTCCATTGTGATCTTAACTCCTGTACTGTGCTTCCTGGTATTCAATTTTTTCCTGCAACACAAACAAATGTGCCACGAGCCATTGGGCGTGGTAAATAGTCCGAGAGTTTTGTAAATAGTTTCCGGTGTCTATTTTTTCCCCACTTTTCGTTACAATAATGGAGAGTTTCGAAGTAGCTTTTTTGGAAGAGCAAATCCTACATTAATTTTCATATACTGTTTTTGATCGAGCTCCCTTAACTGTTTCCTTTCAGTGTTACATTTTCAGCAAAAGTTGAAATATCCCGCATACACACAACTTGTTTGACGTTTCGTCTGTGTTAAAGGTTGGAGCCTAGTAATTTTTTATTGGTTCTTTCTGAGCATGTGCATGCAAGTTATCCTGGACTCTTCTTTTCGCCGCCTGGATTCAGCTCCTATATATGGGGCGAAAAAAAAGAAGAGTTTAGGAACTGGACTAACCAAAATCAAGACAAAAAAAAGGTAATAAAGCAATGAAGGAAAGGACAAGCTCGATCCTAGATGCCAGTCTGGACTGCTTTCAACATGGCAGTGACGGTGGGTTGAAGGCCGAAAACACTCTGACTGCGACGAGGTTAAGCCAACTTCAAAGAGAAAACTTATGGCTTAACGTTGAGATATCTCAAAATCCAGCCTTCCCATTGTCCCCCCCCTTTAACTTTGCGATATCTCCACATCCCGACATTAGGAGGACAAGTTATCCCGGGCTAACGTTTTCATAGCTCAGTTGCCAAAGCCAACCGTCATCTCAGCAACTCGACATTTAGTTAGCTCAAACTTTCGATACCGGAAAATCACGAGAAGTACATCCTTTGTATGGCTGCTTATCTTTAGGGCGCTCTGCAACGGTGCATTTCTTCCAATAAATCGTTTAAATAGTTCTTGATTGACAAATGAATATTTAAGCCTACATTTAGTCTTTCAATGAGATTTTGACGAAGTGAGCTCTAGTGTTTAACTATTTAGAACTATGTTATTTTCACAAATAAAACATGTATGTATAATGCTCAAATCATCGACTCTTAACTTTTTTGTGTTCTCTACTTGAAGGAAAGTCAGTCAATGCAATTTTGGAAACATAGTCTCAGCAAGTAGAGAATTGCGTTAATTATTGTTGAACGTTTTGATTTATCATGATTTGCTGCGAAAAGGATGTTGAAAAAAGATCAATACCTGCCACTGAGTAGTAGATGCGGTTGACTCAATCAATGCTGACCGTAATATTTTCTCGGCAATGAGACTGGAGAATGTAGAGACAAGAGGGTGATGTTCTCACATCTCTGTGACTAGCTGGTAAGTGAAACATGTCCTTTTTTTTCTCAAAATGTCTTTGACCAGAACTATGTAAAATCTACAAAGAACTCAGAACGAAGAGAAGAAAAATACATTGGATGTATAAACAAAGCAGGGAAGAAGGCAAAAGTCGTTTTTTTACTGAGTGATATTCTTGAAAAACATCATTGGGAAAGAAGCGTGTTTGCATCATTTATTTATTTTTAATTAATTATAATTTGATGTAATTGTTTTATTCACATTCTCAGATATTCTTATTAATAGGAAGAAGCTGTAAAACCCGGAAAATGGAGCACTTATGGAGAGGGGGGAGCAAAATGAGCGCACCGTTGACCTCAGGTTTGTCTGTTGAATTACTATTACGAATTATAGACGTTAAATAAGGTTGCTTTGCTTTGCTTTGCTTTGCTTTGCTTTGATTGTAATTCTAGGAATTATTGGTCAGGAGCCGAGAAGTCACAAGAGATAGCGTGCGGCAAGCAAGCACTCAGTCTTAAAAAGGTTGTAGCATGTGGTGGATCTCATCAGTATTAGGATAGGAGTGGGCCAGGTGTATCACAAGTGGTGCGCACTTGACTTGTCCACTCCTGACCAATAATTCATAGAATTCCAATCACACTTCACCTTACAGGTAAGCCTTGTTTAATTTTTAAATTCTATTTCGTGGTTGCTCAAAGTCGCTATGAAGTCACGTGAGATGGCCATGAGCTTGAAACTAGTGACCCATCGTTACAGACTGTTACCTTTTAGTAATTGTACTGTGCTGTGCGATGGGTGGAGAAGTCCCCGGTTTGATAGTAAGTACAGTGTGTCTGTTTTCCCGGAAAGAAAAATAGGGGGAGCAATAAGCATAGCCAGATATGGCCACCAAGGTTTGGTTGGTCATTGTGGTACAACAAGAAGACCTGTTGCCTGGTCCTCTTGAACTTTCTGTAGAACTTTCTGAATTATACAGAAAGGTGGGAAAGCCTGGAAAGCAAAATTTGTCCACTGTATATGGAATGCATTAACAGCATGTGATCCAGGGTCTGGTGGATAAGAAACATACCTCTCACATTTGTAATTCAGTTTCGAGGCAAACAGGTCTATGTCAGGCTGAGCCTGACACTTCATCTATAGCTTGTGGAAACACTGTAGGATTTAGGCTCCATTCAGTTTCTCTCGCCGCCTTTGGTGCGACTCAGCATTCAAACTACTATTCTCTACACCTAGGATATGAGAAGATTTCAATAACCAATCTATTGAGGAAGTTGAATAACATGTACCCATTTGGTTCAAATTCTACTGCGTTAGTGTTGTCAATAAAGACGGTAACTGGCTGCACTGATATTGTGTCAGAGATGAATGAATGAATGAATGAATGAAGAACATTATTCATGTGTCAATGTATTTAGCTGATGCTAATTGGGGACACAACATAAAAATCAAAAGACTGAGGACCAAGATCCACCAGTGGGAGTGCTGGACAGGTGCACTCCCACCCTGGTTCTGAGGCATCAGTAGTCATAGTAATGTGTGATGCACAGACTGGGTTGTGTGCAGTTTCAACACAGTTAATCCACCACCTGAGGTCGCTAAATTGCGTTGGGTGACAGAGACATGGGCCTATCAAAATTGCCCTTGCACTGACGTAGGGCGTTTGTTTTGTCAATGTCAACCCATCGGTAATGGAGTGGCCCACACATTACTCCTGGAAAGCTGGAGGTTAAGAGTCCTAACACTTGAGCTACTTGTCTAATTGAAGGGAATTTTGTATCCAAAAGCTGTTGACAGGCCCATTTCCCTTTATGTGCTTTCTCAGAGTGAGGGAAATTTGCATTGAAATTGAGTCTAAATTGAAGCCCAAAAAGAGCAGTCGCTGTGTAGGAAACAAGACAAACAGCCTAGCTGGATCAATAACGTTTTGGAAACAATTATCGCAGTGACCTCCTTGTAAGTAGGAGTCATCAGTACAAGCAACTGACAAGTGACCCATCTGTCTGAGGGTGGAGTATCCAGGCTTAAGAAGTTTTGTGAATTTCCTGGGGCATAAAGCCAAGCCATTGGGAAAACACGTAAACTTGTACAATTTTCCCCTCCAAACAAATTTGAAGTATTTTCGGTCCTCTTGAGCAATGGAGACAGAATAATATGCATCTTTCAAATCGAGGGATGCCATGAAACATCCATGTTTCATCAGAGAAACAGCAGTCAAAATGGAATCCATCTTAAAATGGTGGTAAACTATGTACTGATTCAAAGATTTTAAATTCAAAATCATGCTGTATGAAACATCTTTTTTCAGGCGTAAAAGTATTGAAGTTATAAATTCTCCATGCTCATGTTTTGATTTCTGAATGACACCTTTGCCAAGGAAAGAAAGAACCTCAGAATCGATGAATTCCGATTTTTTTGGGACCATGTAGGTTGAAATGGTGGGTTAAGTTGTACAGGAGTCTGTACAAACTCAGTGTGTTGTTCCCTGACAGTATCCAGGATTTCCAAGTCCGAGGTAAGTTCTCGCCATGGAGTGATATGGCGGGAAATTTGACTGGCCTGAAATTGCTCAGCCTTAAGCTTGTATTACTCCACAAGGATTGTGAATCTTGTGATATAATTGCTGACATTCACTTCTGGTAGCTCGTCAGCAGAGGGATCTATTTTCCCTGCCGGGTTAAAGAGCTTGCTGTATTGCTTATTTTGTTGGTTGCCCAAATGTGGGTCAGCTAGAATTGTATGTAATTCGTCTCCAAAGAGGAGTTCAGTCACTGGCATGTGTGAGGAGCAAAGGTCGCCGTAGGCTTTGTGAAGGTGAGGCTTTATGTCCTCTCGGTGGAGCTGAGAAAGCTTGAAGCGGCATGGCCCGGCAAGGCGACAGTATCAGTGGTCATGACCATGAGCTCAATGAACTTCTTGGCAAGGGTAGATCAGCTTTGGCCTTTAAGCTAAGCAGCAAATCCGTGG
>BLAZ01000847.1:113093-115593 GCA_014633955.1 Acropora tenuis
GAAATCTTTTTGGATGCTCTCACAGCTCTGGGTTATGACTCCAAACTTTTTGGGTTACACAGTCTTAGGTCCTGTGGGGTAACCGCGGTTTCAAACTCGCTTGGCGGCTCTGTGTCAGACAGGTTATTAAAAATTACATGGAGGATGCAAATCCGATTACGCCAATATGTTATGTTATGCTATGTTCAAGAAGATTTATCAGCAAGAATATCAGTTCCATCTAGCCTAGGTATTTAATAGTTCTCATTAACCGAAGCCTTCGCGTGTGCAACCTAGTTTTATATACTTTCACTACAACTGTATCGCAAGTATTGTATAAGCATACTAGCTTAAGGATATAGCTTGGTGTTGTATTCCCGTGTACAAGAAATATTGTAGCCGTTGGCGCTCGACTACAGTAATAAAGCTTGTATTGGCTCCTCGTGAGTTACCAACCAAATCTTACTGTGGTTGTTGTGTTGGGCAAGTTTCTATAACGGTATAGAAAATATTTTTCATGTAAGCGAACGCAATGAGTAAAAATTTTCATTGAATTGAAATTGAATTTTCATTGAATTGAAATTGAATTTTCATTGAATTAAAATTGAATTTTCATTGAATTAAAATTGAATTTTCATTGAATTAAAATTGAGTTTTGAATTCGTTGAATTGAAATTGAATTCCATTGAATTGAAATTAAAGTTGGGTCTTGAATATTGCTAGATTTGGCTTGCCATACTCGATCCACCAACCCTTCCTTCAGACTTTTTGAGCAGTGTCAACAACGGTAAGTAAGCATTTCTTTATTGTATTGCACAACCCTCCAATCAAGAACTGTTTGAACGGTTTATTGGAAGAAATGCACCCTTGCGGAGCCCCCTGAAGTAAGCGGCCATAGAAATGATCTACTTCTCGTGATGTTCCGGTATCGAAAGTTTGAGCTACTTAAATGTCGAGTTTCTGAGATGACGCGTTCAACTCGGTTGGCTTTGATGACTGAGCTATGAAAACGTTGGCCCGGGATAACTTGATGTCCAAATGTTGGGATGTGGAGATACCGCAGAGTTGAAATGCGTGAAAATGATAATGCTAGATTGTTGAGATGTCTCAACGTTGAGAAGAGATTATTGGTTGGTATTTCGTGTAGGGAGACATACCATGTATCTTAGACACCTTGGCTTGATTAAAGGTGCTTTAGTTGCTCGAGTTTCGTAGCTTGCTTCTTTTGCATTTATTAAATTGTAAAGTAACAAGGTTTTTTTTTAAAAGCCATAAGCTTTTACAATCAGTGTTGTCGGCCTTCAACCCATCTCCACTGCCATGTTAAAAGCCGTGTAGACTGGGATCTGGGATCGAACTTGTCGTTCCTCTCATTGCTTTATTACCTTTTTCCCCTCTTGATTTTGGTGAACAAATCAAGACAGAAAAATTGCGCATGCGCAAACCATGGGACATGGCACCGCAGCAAAATGAATGCGCATGCTCCCAAGTCTGAAGATTTGTCTACTGAGATCCTGCTCATTTTCTTGATAAGGACCCTCAGAAGGTCAATATTGGCCAGTGCGCTATCTCATGTAAACCTGCTGCTGTGATGACCTGACAGAACCTCAATTCTATCAAATCATTACGTACATACGGGTTATCATGAGATGCGCACGCACCGCCGTGACTCAGTGTATGTTAGCCGTGACTAGGGCGGATGTGTTGAAAGTTGCTCTCAACGGAAGATATCAAGTTCAGAGAAAAGGTAAGAAATAATATTTCCTTTCTTATCCGGGTATATCTCAGAGTTATTGTCGCGTCATGGCCAGGAAACACCAATTGTACCCGCGTTGGTAGTCGCTCAAAGCTCACTGTTTCTGGTACGAGTTGCCATGAAACGGTGACTCATACAGTAACTCATACGGTAGTTGGAATTTGTTTTTCAACTACAACAACAAGTATAACGGCTTAATCCCTCGTTGGTAGTCGTTTGTGAGCTATAAACACTTGTCCATTACTGGAGGATAAATTATTGGGCGAAAATACGAATACAGCCATGAGCTTAATTTCTTGAAACGCTGAAACTTATTTTTTGCTAATGCATTGCGAGTGAGCCAACGCTAATTAGCCGCTCTATTGTAATGCTATTGTGTTGTTATACACACACACTAAACAGCCTTTCGCATTGTTTTCTGTTGTAATGTAGGAAGACGAAAGCGCTAGTCATAAAGGGACTGAATCCCTAAGGATGGAAATACGATCCATGGTGAGCAACATGTTTGCAGACTTTAAAACTGACATCATGCAGTCTCTAGAAACTGTAGAATCCCGTATCAATGAATGGTATGAAGAGAATGACTACAGTGCTGAAGACGAGCCTGTTGCTGATAATAACACAGATTACAATTGTCCAACAACCAATAGCGTTTGAAACTCTACTCTCAGAGTTGAATCCCGAAAAAGCTAGTGGCCCACCTATATGTGATAAGTTGGGTGTTCTAGTTCTAGCCTTTAAAAGGCAATTGCCAATGAAGAAAGA
>BLAZ01000847.1:164459-168323 GCA_014633955.1 Acropora tenuis
AACAACAACAAAAAAAACTAAAGCAAATCAGGCGTGAAGTATAGTTGTAAAGTCTACAAACTATCATAGTAAATAGAGACGAAAAGTCTCGTTAAAATTATTAAGTGTAAACTATAAGCTTCAAATTGCAGTCCCAAGAAATATTGCAACCTTACTTTTTATTTTTTGCGCCTGGGAAATAGCCTAGGCAAGTTATCAAACGACAACGAAAAGTCGGCGAGTGCGGTTAATTGCGAGTCCGCGACCATTGCCCTTGGAAGAGGTTTTTCTTATGTCGTGTGAAGTTAAATCGACGACAGAATGCGTCCATCAGGGTCTTGTTATACGTAAATACTGGTCTTGTTAGTTAATGATTTTTTGTATTTTTCTTTTCTGTCTGTCTGTGTCTATCTGTCTGCCAGTCGCTCTTTCTTTCCTTTTCTTGAAGAAAGCGATATGATTTTGATGTTTTTTCGTCAACAGCTGTTCCTTCCATCCATAACCAGCCGCAGTCAATTTACGTCAAACCGGGACAGAATGCTGTGTTTCCGTGTAACTACACGGGGTACCCAAAACCTACTATGCGATGGAAAGTTTTTCTTGCCGATCGTTTTAACACTACTGTTGATGTGGAGACATCTAAAGAGTTATATTCTATTCATGATAGAAAAAACTTTTTTTTAAGCGTATCTCCCAATGGCTCCTTGCTCTTGACACCAGTTTTCCAAACATTCCACGGATCACAGTTTCAGTGTACAGTGGTGAATTCTTTGAAAAAGGACGTGGGCAGTCTTGTTAACTTAATTGTGGTTAATAGTAAGTTCTGCTATACTTGTTAAAGTATTGTATTTGCACACTCTAGAGTTAACACACTGAAGTGTTGATTGGTTCGCTGGCGCAACGGTAGGGTCTGCTGAGTACCTTTACTTCTCAGCCACCTGACTGGTTTATAGTTAAACTCAAAATTAATCAACGCGATGTAGCATTCTAATGTATATAATTTTCTGGTAGAGTAGTGCACATGTGAAATTACCACCATAAAAAATTACGAAGCTGATGTTTAGAGCATCAGAACTTCGTCAGAGCGAATAGAGGGATTGTGGGTTTTGCGTGGTTTATATAAGGAACAGAGGAGCTCTGCGATCGCTGGAAAATGGTGATGTGAGCACGTGAACATATTTCTTAAACGAAAAGCGTTCAGTGATTCAAATAGGATTCTGAATGCTATGTTGAAAAGTTTTTGTTCAGGGTTTTTGTAGCTCAATATCTGTGTTTTCTTGGTGCCGAGAGAGACCGCAAACTGTGATGTCGTGGGTACAGTGGTGTGTAAGGTTCAAGTGACGCGCAACTGGTTTTGAAGCATTTTTGTCAGTTTTTGTGTCAACGATGCGATGATTTTCAAGAAAGCGGTCTCCGACAAACCAGAATCCCTCTTTTCGCTCTGACGAAGGGTTGATTCTCGTAATGTCAGCTTCGTAATACTTTTACGGTGTTAATTTGACCCACATCAACTTGTTTCATACCAAATTTTCGTGTTTCACTTCCTCACAGGCACACCACCAAAGTTTCTAGGGAAACTATACTTTTTCATAGAGTGGTACCCAATGGAAAAATCAGTAGGTTTCGGTTAATGTAAGAATAGGGAGTTTGAAAAGCTGCGGCGACGGTTGCTACAACGAAAGCGTCACATTGAAATAGAACCTTGCGTTAAGTTACGTGTTTTGCGGTTATGCCGTGTTGGTTACGTTGTACAGACTAGGCGAAGTGTACTTCCACTTGGAACGAATCAATGGTTTTCATGTAAAAGCAACAGGAGTGAATCATTCATTCTTGAATCTACGGAGAGTATCCTGCCATCATAGTAATCACTTTCAACAGAAAAACAGCTCAGGCAGAGGCAGGTTACATAAGTCGAAATGGTGGAAGTTGCAGATAGCGGCTCTTTCTCCGAGCATGAGCCCGAACTCCAAATAAGCAAGTAGAAGAGCCACAAGCTGAGCAAGTCATAATTCCTATGATTTACTGATTGACTCGTTTTTCCAAAACACTCGGTAAAGGAAACAAGGGAAAGCTGTTGGCTATAGAGCTATCGTAAAATTATTCTCCGGAGCGAATACCAGAGCAATGAGTGACTACACCGTTCTGCAAGTATATATTTCTTTTTGTTTGCTTGTCGCTCACTTGCTGTATAATTTCATAGGTCATGAGGCAAAACGGACGGTAAATTTCGTCGTTATACATATTGGTTGCTTGTGTTACTCAGACTTGATTTAGGGCTCGTAGACTGGATTTCCTTGTTATTCTTTCGTACAATTTTATTTCAATATGACCTCTTTTATTTATATTTTGTAGATTACGCAACTGTAAAGTTCAAGATTTCCTTCACTTGGACCAAAATTCTGGAGGATTTTAATCAAACCGGAAAACTAACAACCTTCATAAATGACCAGGTTTTGCAGGTATATCAACGTATCAATGTAATGTGAAGTAGTGAAGAATATCTCCAGTAATGTTAACTTGTGTAATTCGTGTGACTCTATGATCGTTAACTGATCAACGTTATCCCAGACCAGGTTCAGGAGAGGCGAGTACGCAGGACCATGATTTTTACATGAAAAAGCACAACTGTCTTTCTAGGCATTTAGGAGGTCAAAGATAAAAGCAGTTGAATCAACCATATTTCTCCTAAAAAGGTCCTTTGGAAGTCCCACAGACCACTTTCTTAAATGGCGGCGTATTTTGTTATCCCTATGTATTTATGTTAATCAGACCTGCTGGCCACACTTTGGTTTAAATATTCTTTTAAATATTGTCCATGGCAGCGGGGCTGGAAAGGTTTATCAGCATCAAAAGGATAATAAATTTGATCGCCATTATGAAAGAGGTCTATAAGAGGCACTTGCTATGACTTGCGCACTGCAGAGTTCCTTTTCATGAAGTCATACGGCAACAGGTTTGCAAGCAATTATGCAAGAAGGTTGAGATACATTGAAAGGCATATTGATCAGTTCTCAAGCTTGGTTGGGGAACAAACGACTCCTAGTACAGCTAGCTTTACAAATCGGTGCATTAATTTGAAATGGTCTTGAGGAGGAAAGGAAAAAAATATCTTCCTTCGGTCATTATACCACGGTTCGCAATAGCTTTTCGAAAAGTTCTTTGAATCGCCTCTTTATCTTTTCTCCTTGTCTGGCCTGACGTCAGAGCTTACGAATGCCAAGTATCAGGGGGGTGCATAGTTATCTGGCATATTCGAAGAGCTAGTGTTGTGTCTGTGGGCGAAGTGCAGTAAATGAAACATAATATTAGAACACCTACCATAGCATCTAGAAACTAGGAAATCCCATCATATTAGTGGTGATGTTGCTGATGAAGATGATTCTGATGTTGATGATATTGCTTAATATTTGATTGAATTATTTCTTATAATTCCAGTATTAATTTACTGGTACGTGCTCTTTCCATTTTACGTGCTACCCGTATTGTAGTCCTTCTTTAATTTGCCATGTCTAGTGCTTTTTTTTGTATAACTAAGATAAGTGTTTGTTTCTTGAACCAATGTTTACTAATTGTTGGACAAAACATGGGTGTCAGCTTATTTTAAATTGAAGCGTGTTAAGAGTGGATGTCTGTAAAATTCAAACGAGATGGAAAACCATGAAAAATCGATTTCGTTCATACTTTACTAAGTTAGAAAGTGTAATGTCTTTGGGGAACCATGGTATAGTTCGTTTGATTAAATGTTGTTTTATTGTGGAGAAAATGCAAATTACCGAACGCCGCTGTAAATGTCGATGCGACGAGCAATTTTTGGCTTCACTTTGATGAACGTGTGTGGAAAATTGAAACGCCTCTCTCCAAAAATAACTCTTAATTCTTATTAAA
>BLAZ01000847.1:201228-203728 GCA_014633955.1 Acropora tenuis
TTTCTCTCTCAATTGCATCAGCTTCCAACATTTGCGCAATCTGTTGATGTTGATTAAATGGCGCAATTTCCTTTTGTTGTTTCTCCAGGTTAATCTTGATTGAGGCCACTTAACTTGGATGTTTCCGTCTCCATCTTCGGCTAATAATTCCTTGACACCGCTCATCAGTTTTCGTACGTAGAATCTGAAACCAGCACTTTCCAGGATTTTCTTCTTCAGTTCTAATATGACGATCGAAGGGTGTTGTCTGCCTGTCCTCTTCGATAAAAGTCATTCTCAAACAGGCCTGATTTAACTAATCCCAGTTCTCGGCACCATAAGTGTTGAAATGACCATACTCAATATTTAATGGAGACGCCAATCATATGCAGATTCCAGTTTGATAATCTTCGAGATGTACAGTTCCGACACCCATGTGAGCAAAAGCCATTATGTTGCCACAACAATCCTTGAATCTAATCTGTCACTCAATTCCAGTCCAACGCGTCTTCAACAGTTGCCTTTGCCGTCGTCGTTTTTTCAACTTCCTACTCATATGGATCAGTCCACGTCACTGGGAGCATAGCCCTCTTTTACAATCCGTGTGAAGCTTCTTTAATGTCCCGCAGTATTAATGTCACCGTAAGGGTTGTGAGACGAAACCTACGGTGTAAAGTTCCTACGCAAGAAGACTTGTAAATTTCATTATTTTTAGACGTAAATTTACAAGGGCAGCACCTTCTCCTAAGTTACTTTCAGGCCGAGTGTTGGTCCGGCCAGGTAGTCAAATTCGCGACCTTCCGTATTATAGCAAAGATCGTTCGAAAGAATAATGTAAACAGCGAGAAGTCCGGCTCCGACGTCGCGCTTCAAGACAAGTCACACCCACAACGACAAGATATCATCTAATCAAGTAAGCCATGATCATCGCAGTTATGGACGCAATTTAAGCAATTGCGTATAGAAGCCTGAAAAAGTCAGGACTTCAACAGGGTTTGAACCCGTGACCTCGCGATACCGGTGCGACGCTCTAACCAACTGAGCTATGAAGCCACCACCACTACACTCCAACAACAGACCGTTCAACGGACGATGGAAATATATTGCACTCGACGCAGCTCACAAACATTTAAAGCGGTTAATCAAAGATTGCAAAGGAAAGAATAGCAACTTAAGTAAGGAGCATTGATATCAAATGGAACTTCTACGAAACTCTTGTACAAAAGATTTTTCTCCTATACTTCAAAACTGGATTGCATGGCCTTATCGCTTGAGTGTCTGCTGGCTAAAAGATGAGCAAAAAAGACTGCTTATATCAACCGTATCACTCAACCCAATCCTCCTACTCCACAGCATACCCTTTCTTCTAACGGCTTTTCATCTCACATTATTAATCATTCTTGTTCATCCCACCTCCTCACTCAACACAGTTAGAGACAATACTGTAACGTCGCAAAATCACATTTCATCGAATGATCATATTACATCCCCGAGTAACCAACAACGCATCCACATGCAACAAGTGCATCCACACTTGGTCCAGCTTTGTTACTTTGTTGCCCGACGAAACACTTGTTCTCACTTTCTGTCCCACTCCTAGATACGTAAACTGGTCCGAAATCTCAGCTGACATTTACGACTTTACGCGGCGTATGCGTTTGACAGAATATTTTCTTGGCCACAATTACACTCAACCAATTCGGTAACAAGCCTACACGGAACTCACCACCTAACAGAGAAGAAGCTAGCCATCGACACATTTTCAGACGCCAGTAAACTTGACATAACAACGCGCAAACCCAACCTAGGTTATTCGACACAGTTAACCAGTACCGAACGACAGGCTTAGGGCTGTCCATAAGTTGCTCGGTCAACTTTTTGAGCAACTTTTCGGATTTCGAGCAACTTTCAATCCTTCGAGCAACTTTCTTGTGTTTTGAACAGGCTTCTTGCTTTTTGAGACATTTCACAACTTCAAAGCGCCTATTAAAATTCTGATATTGGACGTACATTGGTTGCTTTTATCATGATATACCTTTTGCAAACAATTTGAGCTTTGGTTCACAGTAATTTCCCAGTTCACAGTAGTCGCCAGTTGTCGATTCTGTCGCTTAGTTGACTTGTTCGATAATAACAAGCCTTTTAAGGGCTGTTCTCATGATACCGGGGCGACTTTCGTAACAGCGTGAGTTTGCTCAGGTTCCGATCCCTCTGTTAGTTCTGTATTTGTTTACATATGATTCCACCAAAAAATGTCATGTTTGGGGAGGCTCATCCCGGCGTGAAATCTCGCGCCAGAGCTAGTTTTCTCTTGTAAACACCCCCTTACTGCCCGATTGATATTGGATGTAGCATTTTCTATCTTCACTTACGGGATGTGTCTTCTATGCTATATTCATCGTACCTGGTTTTAGGATTTGGGCCCCGATTTTCCTCCGTTCCGTTTTTAGGGCGCCTGCCAGCTATAGAACTCAAATTTAAAAATAACTTCACCTTGTATCGGTTCCTGCTTAAAAAATCT
>BLAZ01000847.1:317442-319942 GCA_014633955.1 Acropora tenuis
CGTATGGGGTCCCCCAAGGTTCCGTACTTGGACCTTTACTTTTTCTTTTGTACTCCAGCTGAAAGAAACTTAACTTTTATCCGTTTGCCGACGACACTAATATTCTGTACTTCCATAAAAATCTTAAGCCCCTTGAAAATGCCATGAATTTTGAATTGAACAATATATTTCAGTGGTTAACAGCGAACAAATTAACAAATTTTCCTATCTTCCGCCCGTATCAGAAACGTCTTCCCTCTGCCCGGAAGATTTGTATCCTTGATCACCGGTACCAAACAAATAAGTTGACTTATTTGGAATGTAAAGAATGTGTTAAATATCTGGGAGTCCTCATACACTACAAATTCTCGTGGAAGAATCATTTCGATTCTATAGCCTTGAAAATTAGTAAAACCATAGACTGCTGTCAAAATTAAGACATTTTGTTCCACATCACACACTTCTTAATAATTACACTACCTTATTACTCCTTATTTGCGTTATGGTATAATTGCATGGACCCTGTTCCATCAAATGTGAAGGACCTGTTCGTTCCTACTGCCAAAATCCATTCTTACAATACACGAGCCTCGGTCTCTAAGAATTTCTATATCCAGAAATCAAATACTGAATTTAAGAGGAAGTCCTTTTCAAGAATTGGTGCAAAACTGTGGAATGAGATACCAACTACTAAGTTAAGGGCACTCGCTAAAGCTACTTTTAAAGAGAAGGTAAAAATGATTTTATTAAATATATTGAAAATTGAAGATTCTTATAAAGATTTAGAATCCATCATATCAAAAGTTAACGTTTATACTTCATAGCTGTTCATGCTTGTTTTCCAATCCTGTTTTGTTCCAGATTCTTTGCATTTGCTATGTAGCCTAAATTAACTAAAATACGAGTTTCTCTTAAGAAGTTCTCCCTTTGCCTTTTCTGTAATAGGTTTCTTTTTCCATTAAACAAAGGTTAGCAGATTTCATTAACTTTTATTTTCCCTGGCCCTCCTTGATTAGGTCCCGCTACCTGCGGTGTCAGGTCTGTTCTTACTGTATTATGTGCAAACATGTAATAAAGTTGTCCTGTCTTGTCTTGTCAGAGTGCAGAACATTATGTCGACACATATGGATGAAATGCTTAATTCCAGCATGAACTAGCAATAAAGCATCCCAACTTCATCTCGTTTGGGACAAAACTGGCATTAAAGTAGCAGATTTGGAATCGTTGGGTGTGAGTCCTCACCAGTATGAGAATTAATTGATTTCCGTAATCATGTCAAAGCTACCTGATAAAATTTGAAATTAAGTAGCTAGAAATACCGCGCGCGAGTTTTGGGAAATGTCCGATCTGTTAGAAATGATCCGACAGGAAGTTGAGGGACGTGAGATTAGTGAATGTGTGAAGACCAGCGTGAACTTTCAGAAATTCCACCTTAATCATCAGAAACGCGGACCGCGAATGCTCTTTTGTATCAAGATGGCATACGATTTCGTCAACAGAAGATCAAGTAAAATACGCTCATTGTGGGGGTGCCCATTTTTCAGCTTCTTGCGAAACCGTGAGTGATCTAAACGCTTGTCTCGAAATTCTTAGAAGAGATGATCGATGTTTTGTTTGTTTAAAGACGAATCAATAAAGTACCTCATACGAAAAGTAATGCCGACGTTGCCAGGGAAACCAATATCAGTCGATATGCCAGAACAAATTTGATTACAATCTGTCTCTTCAAGCCAAGAAATCTGAACAGCATCATTAAACCCTCGAGAGTCAAATAAATGATAGTAGGCAAGTTCTACAGACGACAACGACTACTACTTCAAGAGCAAAGGGCACGGTCTTGCTGCAGACAGCATCGGCTGTTGCACGAAACGAGGATGGCTCAAAGGCGACAAGAGTGTAGATTATGTTTGATAGCGGAAGTCACCGGTCGTACGTAAGCGATAATCTCAAGTCTAGGCTGGTTCTCTCTCTGGTACACATTTGGCGAGAGGAATGTTTGAAAACAAAGGTGCGAAGTTGTCTCCTCATGGATTGACAACCTCAACGAGGAGGCAGATAAAACTTCCGCGCTTATAGTTTCTTAACCATCCGCTTACTCCTTCCGTCACGAATCTACGTAAACAGGTATCCACACTTGCATGGGGTTAAATTGGCTGAATACTCGGGCTCTCTGGATTCAATAGATGTCCTCATTGGATCTGACTACTATTGGAATTTCTTTACCGGCGAAATCGTGCGCGGCGACTTTGGTCCCACTGCAATCAACAGCAAATTTGTTGGATATTCTCGGGTCCAACAGAACCCACTATCAATTCCGGAAGAATATTGCCGACAAACCTCATTATCTCAGGAAACAGCACCTGCCTTTTGGACGACGCTCAAGACCCCCTGGTAGACACTTTAAAATAGTTCTGGGAGACGGAGTCAAGTGGAATTCGGGGAGAATCAGACAGATAGTCGAACGAATGTTTTAACGAAAATGTACGTTTTACTGGTGAGCTCTTGGAAGGAGAACCATCCA
>BLAZ01000847.1:367642-375142 GCA_014633955.1 Acropora tenuis
ACACCTTTTCAAAAAAGGCTTCGGCGTTGGACCACACACGTCCACTCCGCTGTTATAGACCCTGTTGGGTGAGACATTGATCGTTACGCTCATCATGGTGATATCAGGGTTCTAAGCTTTTTTGGTGTCCCTAGCTCCCATCGTGTACTTTTTCAACAAACAAGAGGAGGATTGCTTTTAGCGAGCGCTTCTCGGGGTCCATTCTTAGAGTGATCAAAGTGTCATATTTCAGGTCAAACAGCTTAACAATGAATCGTTGTACACCGTAGAACGCGAACTCCTTGCCACCAGACAACACGCTTGTAGCCTCCACGGCGAGATCTCTGCTTCGAATCATTTCATACTCGCGTTGAATGTTTTTCAGCTTGTAGACCAGTTCTGTTGCACTCGAGCCTTTCACCAGACAAGACGCGGGGGATAGGGTGAGGTTGAAAAGACGCTGTATAGTGCGTAAACACTGTGGAAGGTTATGATCGGATGGTCAGGCCTGATCTGGGTTTTACTGCCGTATACAGCTAAAGGTGCCTTTTCAGTGTCGACTTCTGACGTGGGTTTTTTCCATCATCCGAGCGGAGTTTCGTTAAATCTTCACTCTAGATCCCTTCTAGATACATGTTTCCTTGTTAATTCTTTGAAAGGAAGAGTTCTTGGAACAGCTTGTAGACGTCGAAATCAGACCTGTTCTGGATTTCTGTGCTACCAAATTTGACAACTAGCTGGGAAAACAGCGCCTGCGACACGTTATGTAGAAGACAGTTGTTTGCTTTACCTCCGGAAAGCCTATGTTGAGTTTTCCATGGGAGGAGTAACAGTGTCTGCCTTATATGATTTCAATCATATAAGGCCGATACCCTATCACTTATCCCATTAATGTCGGAGAATTCTCCGTTCTCATTCTTCGGGGAAAGAGTCACGCTGTTAATTACTTGAATCGCCAGCAGAAATATCGCAAAATTAATTTCTCCATTTTCCGTATGCTACCCTTTCGTAGGGATCTTATTTGACTTCTATACAACCTAGAATTTCTGACCCTTTTTTTTTCCGTTGAAGAGGGTTACTTGTTTCGTAGCAAGGTCACAGTGGATGGAATATTTCTTGGGGGTAATTTAGTTCTTTTAATAACGCTATAAAAACTTGCTCTTATACATCCAAGAACTCCTTCAAACCAGGGCTAAAAGTTATTCCTTCGCTTTGATCAATAAGCATTTTCTTTTTGAAAACAGGAAGGCTTTTTGAAGCTTCCGATTCTTAATACTGCATTTAATTCATTTTTCATCGCTTCGGGATAAAAAAAAACTGGGGAAAATCTAGCCTCTTACCATTTACGGTTAGTTTTGTTGTCTTTTTCAAGGTGTTGCATGAGTTCCAGAGCAGACAGGAAACGAGATCGATATGACTCGGGTTTCAATTATTTCCTAGGTCCAGACCGTGTAAGGGTTTGATGTCGCGTTGATTGTGATTATTGCATATCACTAGTCTTGAAGACTCCTCCACCAAGCACATCTGGAATCTCACCATCGCTGGAAACTGTAGTTGAAAATCCTTCCAACTTTCGCCTTGTTCAAATTTCAAACAATTTGAAAGAAATTGATAAAGAAGTCAAAAAATTACAAAAGAGCCAAATTACAGACTGTAATGGACTGTTATTTAAGGCAAAGGAAATTTATTCTCCTGCATCCAAAGTAATTTTACTCCCTGTTATTTCACATGAGAAAAACCTAATATGCATGCTGACGTCCAAAGTGTGTGATCTTAACGTCACATAACACATGACATGAACATTACACAGACCAGCTTGCCGGTTCATCATGCATTTCAAGAAAATAACAAACAAACAAAGACGACTTTTGCTTTCACTGTAAAGAGACCACGCGAGCCTTGTGCTGCATGCGTGATAAACAACAGAACACGTTTCACGCTTCCCTAACAATTTAGAATGCTCGATTTAAACACCAAAAAAAAAGGCTTTTCGGTTGCTAGAGAGATTCGGAATATGCTCTATTGTATATCACGTGTACAGCATGAGGCCATAGGTTGATGTGACGAATGAATTCGGGCCCCTTCTCTAAAAAAACAAAACAAAAACAAATAAAGAAACAAACAAATAAAATAAATGAAGGAGTGTGATTTTTCCCAAGGCTTCCAAGATTTTCAGATACTTTTTTTGCTTCTACTTCACTGCCACCTAGACTTGAGCGCTTTGTTTCCAATTCATTGTCGGAGATACTCTCCGTATCTTTTGCCGAACAACTTTGATATTCAGCTGCCCTATCAAACTCCGACTCACCTTCAGGAGGGCTATTTTGCGTATCGTAGCCCTCAAAGGCGGCCGTCAACGCGTTATCGATCACCTCGTCAATTGTTTTGTCAGGCTGGTCTTGCATCCTCGCAAGAATTGGCACCAAGTGCGGCCGCTTGGGTCACAGGACTGTTACCCAGTATGTGTGTCACATGGACATGAAATTTCAAATTTTGGAAAAAAGAAAAAAGATAACGTAAGGGCAAACGTACGCGTTTACTCGCTTATGCTCGCCTTTGTCTGTTATCAATCAATAGTTACCTTAGTGGGAAATATCATATCAGTCACGCTGCTCTAAAGATACGTAGTTATATCGGAATTGCAACCATGATTCGACATTTTACTCCTTTGTTGACTCTTCAACATACTAATTGGTCCCCAATATGATCTTGTTATGTAAGGCTTAGCTGCTCGATCCAACCTAAATGAAATTCTCAGAGACGAATTGCAACATAACTCCACAACTCAACTCGCCTCGACGACTCAGCACAACGACTCGGGAAGCGACCGCGACGAGTCGATCGCACGGGTCGACCTGACACGAATGGGAAAACGACAAGACAAATGCTCATTCACCTAACGATTGGACGATTCGATGGCGCGACACGAAATAACGACCCGACGAGAAGCCACCATGACAAAGTCGATCTCACGAGTCGACCCGATGAAATGGGAAAACGATCGCGACGAGACAAATCGACATAACGAATCGACCACCTAATGGGACGACACGACTTAACGATCCGAAGAGTCGACTTATTTTTTTTAGTCGCTGTTGTTGTGACTTCGTTGGTGCAAATTCCTTGCCCTCGCAGTAAAAATGACGGTAGGCCACTGATATCCGAATAACCCATCCTGGACATTATCCGTTACTTTCTAAAACAGAGCAACTGTTGCAAATACGATTATTACTCTCTAAGGTAGCGGTATTTGGTCTGCTTAAAACACGAAGAGCACACACACGCAAAGGCCGCCATTTGTGTGAGCTCTTTAGAACTCGAAAAGTGGCCAAAAGTGTTGGACTCTGGGTATAAAATATACTATACTAATTTATGCATTGAACGCGACTCATGAGAAGTTCCACGTTTGAATTGGCGTCGCATTTTTGTCGCTTTATACGACTAGCCATGCCGTATATAACTGTCTGTCAGACTAAATTTAAATTGATTGAAACGGTGAATTTCTCACGTGCTTAATTGCAAGAAACATTTGATTTGGCACGTGAGAGATCTTACGCTTGAACTGGGCCTATAAATGTGTTTCCAGAAATTTGATTTTGACTTGAATGCAAGAAATGTTCTAAATTTTTCAGAGAAAAAGAGAGAAAGACAGAGAGAGAGAGAGAGAGAGAGAGAGAGAGAGAGAGAGAGAGAGAGAGAGAGAGAGAGAGAGAAATAAAGTTATTTTTATTTTTTGTCATGTCCCCAAGAAATTACACTATTTTACTATGAGTGTTCTTTATTGGTAACTAAATCTTGAGCATCATTAGCACAGAGGTACACTGTTCAGGCTGTCATGTTTAACACTAGCAGACAATAATTACATAATATTCAAGTAGGAAACCAATTAAGTGGATAATTGACACAGAATAAGGATTGGCATCCTTTAATTATGGAATTTAAGAAAAAGAAATAGTGAACATTTGTAACTATCATGAAACTTTCTTTATATCCCAAACGCCCTAAATATCCTTAACAATATTCGGATGGTTGCTTTTCGGTCAAGCCAACCATCACCTTAAATTTATTTGTCACCAGTTATTTTGAAGGAAGTATTTTCACAAGGCAATGGTATAATGTAATTCCCCATAATAATACCCAAAAGTTTTTTCTGATGCAGTTTTCAAAATAGTATAACCTTAAAATCACGTCGCAAACGTGTACTTTAACTTCTCTTTTATCCGTCACTTGTCGATAGTAGCGACACGGTGATATGTCTATTTCCTCACATAACCGCATTAGCTCCAGGCTATGAGTGCCTTCAATTTTGTTTCACTGCAGAACAGTGCATCAACACCTGAATAAGTCGCGCAATGATCTTCGAAGGTTTTCATTTCTCGTGAAACAGATCATCGGGTTCAAAAGACCATTTAAGGTAATAAATACGCGGAAAAGGGGACTAAAAGAATTGTATAGTTCAACATAGCCTATAACTAAAAGAATGATGAGGATGACCAAAGGAGGTGAGTATGAAATTACAAATGCTATCATTATTAATCTCACTGTTTTAGCTACCTTTCTTTCTCTTAGCAATGCAGCGGCTGCCTGCTGTGCATTGCATTGCGGCAGGTTATTCCGCTGATCTCTGCTTACTTTATACATTTTTAAATGGCAAGCAATGATAATTGAGCCGCTGACAATGAGATAGGCCGTTGTTATGATCCCAGCTAATTGATATACTGCTGTTTCAATGTGAAAAACAGAACGAAAGAAAATTGGAGAGACTGCACTTGTTGTTATTAAACTCGACAGCCAGCTGACAATGGCACCCCGGAGGGCGCGTGATTGGGTCATGTGACTTCTATACCAAAGAGGTCGGCTAATTGCGCGAAACCTATCCCTGCTAATAACGACCAGGTTACTAAGAGTACCACAAAAGCTCAAAGCCCCAATTGATCCAAAGAGATGAACTAATTTTCTTAGCGAGCAGTGATACATCCCAAAGTAATCAGCTGAACAACGATAAAACTGCACTGATGTCCAGATTAAATCGCTCACTGCCAAGCTGCAAAAGTATATTAGAGAAGGATGTGCGGAAGCCCTTAGTCGCATCACAGCAACAATAATTAATAGGTTTCCTAGGAAAGAGCAGGTTGCTATTGTCAGACTTAAAGGACACAGAAAGTAGCTATGAATGAGTTGTAGCTTTTGCTGGATTTCCATCGAAATGCCAGGGACAGAGCATTCCAAATATGGAGACAGGCTGCTGTGATTGGTTGTTGTGTTGGGTGCAGTCGATACCATCCTCGCTTTAGCTTTGTAATTGGTTTCCTTGGAAAAAAAGACAAATGAATGAGAACAATAGTTTTATGTTGAATTAAAACCCTAATACTTGATTTTTTTTCCTTTCTTTACAGAACCTTGTCCTTTCGGAGGTAATGACTGAATGCTAACATTGCCGTCCGGACATGCCCTGGATTGCAAGGTAGTAAGGAGTTATTTTTTTATTTGGTCATTTTAACCGTGTTTCAAGTTGTAAAAGCGCTGTTGGATGACGATAGAGCTAGTGCTATGTAAATAAAGTGTTATTATGATTATGATGGTAATTATTATTATTATTATTATTATTATTATTTTATTCATAGATATGATCAAAATGAACAGATCCGTAACATTACAAAACATCACTTTACATTAACAAATTACGGAAGCCCGTCGAGCCTCTTTATTTGCGGTGGAGGTGAGATATTGTCACAGAAGGGTGCGACGCAAGGGGATCCCTTGGCCATGCTTTGGTACTCGGTCGATACATCTATCCTGATCCAGAGCTTACCGACAAGCACTTCAGATGTTTAACAAGTATGGCTTTCATCCAAGAGGTAATCGACGACTTACTTCTCCCTACACTTTTCGGTCAAACGGAGCCCCTGCCTAGTGATCTCTGTCAGCCTGTTACTTTGACCCCGCTCAGCTAGGCGCTACCGACTTACGGTTTGAGGCCCAACAGCAGTTTGCTGCTTCTACGTCAATAACAGAGTCGTACGTAGATTCTATTACCACACAGAGCAAGTTAATGGCGATAGGCGAGAATTCCAGGCAGGAGTTTAAAAGACAACGACAGGACATTCCTGAATCTACTGAGCAGATGCAGCTACCTGACGAGATAACTATTTACTATGGTTTAGTGTCAGCTTCGGTAGCTGCATAATACCTTTATCTCAAGTGCTATGCCTATCCTTGCGGATATGGATAGTTGCTTATTATTTTTATTGCTTATATTTTTTTAATTTTATTTTGCATGGCCGATTCCTGAGCTCTCCACCATATCAAACCACATGATGGAAATGATGTACGCTCGGTGGCACCACCTGCTTACAAGATGCAATGACAATTTGAGAGAAAACATGGGAAACTAATTTTGCCTCGTGCTACTTTAAGACGCCGGCAAATTGCTATCACTAACGTCGTCGGCTTTGGCGCGACGTCAGTAAGCTCGCTTACGGGCATGCGCAGTAGGCATGACACGAAATCCAACGCAGTTGTCAAGCAAACGCCGTCCATTAGTAAGCTCTCTCATAGCGACTGTCAGGCTCATCGCCTTGGGAATTGAAGCGGTGATAATAAATTTGCGATAAAATCCTTGAATGACTGGTAAATAAACAGACTTTTGTTTTTAGAGTGCCTAACACCTAACACCATTTTTTTTTTAGTTTATGCAATTACTCTACTGAAATCCACTGATTCCCTTACTGTGACGTGCTATGTTCAGAAACCCGTAAACATTGCTTCCACGTGCGTCGGATCTATAATCCCAAGTCTGCATTTCGTTTTATAATGGTATAATAATGCGGATTTCTTGACTTGAAAAAGAACTTGAATTTCCATTTTCTGTGTTGCTTGAAATCAGGTAACTGACCTGACACGATGTTGGCATAAAATGAAGCAAAGGAGGTTAGTATTTGAAACAAGCTGTCGATTGAAATTTCGCCAACGCTTTCCGCCCTTGGCCGCGTTTGAAATGTTTGTTTAAAAATGTATCTAAGATATTCTCCTTTGGTTCCCAGATCGAATGATCTTCAGGATAACTCATTTACCTTCATTCACAAGGTTCCAGGAAAACAACTAAAGGGTTGACAGATTTGTGTGGTAATATAATCTTTGTTACACTCTCCTTAAATGTAAAATACAATCAATGTCATTTTTTGAAATGGTTATATCAGAGGGTTGTTTGAATACTATACTATGGCCAGGAATTTGAACCCACATGGCAATATTAGCCTTTCCCAATCGTTTTTAAGAATGGCTTCGTATGAAAAGCAATGGAATTAAGGGGAAGTACAAGAGCAATTACTGTCCTTTTTCAGCTTGCTAAAATCGAGCACTATTCAACATTTCAGCGCCATATTCGCTTAAAAAAGCGATACCAAGTGAAATAAGTCCGGAGAAAAAGATCGATATGTGGCGCAGTTCCAGTTCCCTTCCATGTTAAAGAAGGCAACGATTTTTGGGGGTTTGCGCTGTGTTGAATTTTTATCTTTGCCA
>BLAZ01000848.1:56565-59065 GCA_014633955.1 Acropora tenuis
GAGATATGAAGTTGTTTTTAACATACAGTTTATAGTTACTGCTTCATCCCGTATATTCTTAAAGGAAATAAGTTCAGTTCCGTCTAGTAAAATCTGTTGAGTTCTGTCGAAGACTTACAATACTTTTAGGGGGAGTTATACCTGAATTTGTAAGAACCTGGTTTTTAGATTGTTTCACATTTAGAGAGATAATAAGAGAACTGCACTGGAGCACATGAGAAAGTTAGCTTTACTTGGGTTTAACTCCGTCTTAAAGGAGCAGCAAAATTTTTATCAATGGGACTTTTGAAAAAAAATTCCACATTAAATCTGTACAAAAATGTCTCCCCATTGTGGATTACTGATCTACTTTCACAGCTGTCTAAATGTTATGCAAGATGTATACTCATTCCTTATTTCACGAGGAAATATTCATACGACCAAACTGAGTGTTGTAGCATCTATACAGAACTAAATGGAATAGCATACATCATGTATAATTATTATAAACAATGTCTAAAAGCTGTTTTCGGGCAAAAGATACCGGTAGCAAGAAAGAGGAAAGTTGTTACCTTCTGCTTGTGGCTTAATCGGGCTAGAAGACGTGATGTTAGGCCGTTGTAACTTGTTTATATTCGAAATTGTGAAGCCTGGCACGAGTCAACGATCCCGCGGGAGAATGGGCCGAGCAAAATGGTGGATGAAATGCAGTAGGTCAAATCTTTATTTTTGTTTTTTATTCTATTTTGGGGTGGTCCGTAGGGGTAATCTGTGGACCGATCCGTAGGTATTTCGTGGACCTGGTCCGTAGTGGGGGTCCGCGGACCGGGGGTCAGTTTTTTCTGGGTTATCCCTTCTCAGTGAAGCACAGAGAGTTCTCACCTCTAATCTAACCACGTGGATCAAGCCTCAGTGACGCGTAAACGGGATGCAGTAGGTTTCTGAAATGGGTGTTTGTAACCTCAGCTGGCGTCTTCTATCTCGTTTTTCAAAAGTATTTTCCCAAAATACAGAGGTCCAATTTAGCTCAATTCTTATCTTTTGACAAAACCAACACATGAGCAATAGATAAAAAATAACCTGCGTAGATCGAGGCTTGAAGCGAAGTTGTTCCACATCTCTTTACTCACTGTAATTCAAATTTATTTTGGATCATCCTAAAGAACATTACGGTGGCCCGCAACTGTCACGGCAAAACAACATGTACAAGTCATGGCCCTACAAACTTAACTCACGGCAAGACAATGTTTTTTGGCGGCAAAATAAAATTAACTCACGGCAGAACACCATTAATTCATGGCAAAACAAAATAACTCACGGTAGAACACCCCTAATTCACGGCAAAACGAAGTGTGTATTGGACAATCCTCCGAGAGTCAAAACAAAATTTACTGACGGCAAACAAAAAACACGAGTTGGTCAGCGGTTCCTATTTGCATTCGAAATGATGGGTCGTGTAACAGTAACAGTAACACACTACTCGCTCAGACACCGCCATTTTTAGTGCAATGCCTGGGTGCGGTGTCTCGGGCTCACGATGTTTTGCAGCTAGCTCTTGTGGTTCGTAGGTCGAAATGCCAACTTGTGCAACGGCTGTGGTAATGGTACGTTTCTTAATCTACATACAGTATTCGTATTTGCATCTTTTTTAGTTCCGAATAACGATCAGTAAATCAAGAAATATATTAGATTTTGACTGTCTAAGGGCATGTTCATATGAGCCTGGTAACCGGGCTGGCTCGGTTACCGGGTCGAAGTTTGTTATCTTTTCATATGGGACATTTCAGCCCGGTCGACCGGGATGAAATTCAAGAAACCAAACCAAATGGTGAAACATAAACTTGTATCGTTCGTGACTGTCGTAGCTTTGTGGACTCTTGTAGTTTTACTAATAAAGCTAATTTGCATGCTTTTGAAGTGGAAATACATACACGGCAAAAATTATGCCGTTTTGGTCGCTATGATGCGTTCATATGGGAAAGATTTCGAGCCCGGTTACCGAGATCTCGGTCGCAAAAACCGAGATCTCAGTAACCGGGCCAGCCCGGCTTCTCATATGAACACATCGAATTTGTTACGAAGGAAAGAGTTGCGAGGCGAGATCTCGGAAATCGAGCCAGCCCGGTTGACCGGGGTCATATGAAGAGGCCCTAACACAGTAATAGGGACCTTAAGATCCAGGACGGGAGCAAGGACGACGGCGCACTAAATGACAGCTAGGACTGGGCCTAGGCACCCATCTCATCCGTTAAGTGAATAGCTTAAGATTTCCTCGACGGGAACGCTATTTTGCTTGCAGAATGATTGAATTACTCTGGGTTATTTAGCAGCATGTAAAGCATTTCATATCGTAGTGATAAAAGCGTTTTTCGTATAGATTTGGTACTGTGGCTTCGAAATAGGACGTAAGTCTTGTATGTCACCTAATTCGTCATCTCGATATGTTGCAGTAAATTTTATCTTTTACTTCTAACTCTGTATGTTGTTTGATTTGCTTGGTTATCTTATATTTTGTGTGTCC
>BLAZ01000848.1:98210-120710 GCA_014633955.1 Acropora tenuis
CCGACTACGTTTGTTTGGGGGGGGGGGTCCTTTCTGGCCGGACACACTTACTGGGTTAGGTTTAGCTGCCATTACTTATGTTGGGCGATTGCTGAGCTTCCTCTCTGTTGAAATTTAATTCTATTTGGCCCTATCGCTGGGCATGCGTCCTGAACTAGTTTCAAGCGCCATTCATATTTGTTCGGCGGTTGTCCGTCTCTGATTCTTTCTGCTAAACTGATGAAATGCCTCCCCCCCTTATATTTGCTTAGGATCAAGTAGGGCAGGTTCGAGAACAAGTGGATGGTCCGCCAACTGGCCTCCCGTCCTCCTAATGTATTCGATCCATATGCACTAAATTAGGCATTAGAAAATTTAGAGGATGTTGCCCGTCGTGCCGCACACGCAGTTGTAAGAAGGTCTACTATCGTGATAAAAGCTGCAAAAAGCTCGCTCCCAGCCCAAGATTGGGGGATCTGGTGACTCATATCCTTGCGAATGATATTGAAAAAGAAGTTGCCAAGACAGTTGCTAGGGTGTATAAGTCGTCAGTTCCTTTCTCGCTGACATCCAGGCATGGTGGTGCAGGATATTCTAGACCCGTCCAGGATTGGCCGTACCCCAGGGGTGAGGGTAGAAAACCGCCGACAGACTAGAAATGTCAGGTGTTTCATGTGTCGCCGTCTTGTTCACATTGCCCTAAACTGCCTTCAGTCCTCCATGAATTGAAATAGGTCAAGAGTACTGTTTATCTTGTACATCTTTCTGCATGATGGTACGATCTGAAATAAACGTCTCCTAGTTAACTATCATTTGTTGTAGCTATTTCTTTCTTTTGCAGCCCTCTTATTCCAGTGGGGTCGATTGTCCCAGGGTTTTCTAAAATCCTTTGTGCCCGACTTTTGCGGTTGCGCCGGGACTGTTGTCCGCCGCTGGTCCCCGGGGGATTTCATGTCTCACCCGTTACTCTCTTTGTATCTCCGTTAGCCACCATACAAAAGACAATGTCTTCAACAGTATATAGCACCTGATTGGGAAATTGTGTCCAACTTTAGCCCAATGGTGGCAGCCGCATTGTTTCATGAACGGGACGTCCGCTGGACAACTCTCCCGGGGGCTGCTGTGAGGGCATCAGTCCCAGATCATGAATGCTTCGTTGTGGGGAAATCGCCGTAGGCCGCTTCAAGGTCGCCCTCTTTAAGGGTGCGTGAGCCCGAGTGTTTTATTGTGGGTGAAATTCACCGACATCTCGATGTTTGGGATAAACTCACCCAGAGTCTACCCAACAGAGATGAAATAATGGGTTGGATCCATAAAAAAGTGTCTGTTTACGACTTTGTCCAGCCGTTAAACTGAATAGAATGTAATGTGAAGTGCTAGATTTCTATCCCATATGAACCATGTGAGCGTTAGCCCTACTGATGGAAATGGGCCCACACAAGGACAGAGAAAAACTCTGACCAGGGTGGGTATTGAACCCACGACCTTCGGGTTAGATCTCCGCCGCTCCACCGACTGAGCTTTCCATGCACTTGTACATGTTCATTGCCGTGACTTTAACATCTTCAGTTCCCACGGCCTGCTCTCGTCTGACTTTGTAGCTCAGTCGGTTGAGAGGGGGAGATCTAACCCGAAGGTCGTGGGGCCAATTCCCACCCTGGTCAGAGTTTTTCTCTGTCCTTGTGTGGGCCCATTTCCATCAGTAGGGCTAACGGTCACATGGTTCATATGGGATAGAAATCTAGCACTTCACATTACACTCTATTTAGTTAACTCTGTTTAAAATGTAAGTGCTACACGGCCAACGTTTGTATAAACGTAACCTTTCCTTATACTTGTACACGTTCAAGGGAAAGTTTGGTGGCTGCACCTACGATTCCGGCGTCCCTGTAAGCCGTTTACAGAGTTCATCTTAAAAACCATAATGGATCGCATTGCTGTCGGTGCCGTTGGCGTTCATGGAAGGGTTGGACAAGGTGCCCCCCACCATTAATTGTGATGCCACTGACTGTAGAACCGAGAAAGCCTCACCTATGTCAGGACCAGCGCTACCTGAACTTTTGGATGCGGGATATGCCCTTCCGTCTTGATTCGCTCGTTGATGTTACACGCTACTTGGAGAAGGACCATTTTCAGATCATGCTCGATGACGGGATATGATCATGTGCTGATGGATGATGAGAGTCGACTGCTAATGGGTTTCCAGTGGGGGGGATGGTGGTTCGTTAACCACGTGCTTCCCTTTGGCTGGAAAATCTCCCCATATATTTACCAGTCCCTCGGCATGGTAGCAACCCAGGAAATCCGGAGTCAAGGTCATTTTGCCAGTATATTGATGATTGCCATGTGGCGCAGCGTAGACCCCGGTCACTTGAACAGACCGATACTCAGATCCCCACGCCAAGCAGTTTCGAATTGGCGACAACAGCCAACCATGTAGGAGCTTGTATTTTAACATCTTTGGGATACTTCCTGAACCTTGCTAAGTCTGTCTTTGTACCTGTTCAACACCTTGTTTATCTGGGACTTTTCTGTGATTCAACACTTACAGCCTTTTCTCTGCCGTCTGACAAGATCTAGAAATTTGCTAAGCTTCGAGATCAGAT
The DNA here is from genome assembly GCA_014633955.1 of Acropora tenuis. Classification (NCBI taxonomy): domain Eukaryota; kingdom Metazoa; phylum Cnidaria; class Anthozoa; order Scleractinia; family Acroporidae; genus Acropora; species Acropora tenuis. Next base: position 100,796 of record BLAZ01000848.1, read on the forward strand.
ACTATCTGAGCGGCCTGTGTCATTGGTTAGCATCCAGAAGATTATTGGCAAATGTGTTTCTTTCAGCTTGGTTGTTCCGGCAGCGAAGCTGTTTACTAGAGAGATGAACCTAGCGGCCTCCAGAGCCCTTAAGTCTAATAAATCTGTCAAGATCACTGGCCTCCTTCGAAAGGAACTTGAATACTGGCGATTCCTTGACACATGGGAAGGCCATATGACCTGGCGTGAAGAGGGCCATGTTTCTCTCTCATTGGCTTCAGAGGCGTCTGGTTCGGGTTGGGGCGAGGCACTGTTGGACAGTGATGGTCAAGTCGTATAAGAGGTTGGCGACTCATGGTGTGAAACAATGCGGTCCTCTCCAATTCATGTGAGAGAGACAGTTGCACTTTCTCGTACGCTCTGATCTTTGGACGATGTTGTCAGGAATTGTCGCGTGGACGTTCTGGTCGACAGTTCAGTGCTCTATGGCTGTTGGAAAGGGCAGTACGTCAGCTCTCATTCTATGCTGGATGCCTTAAAAGACCTTTTTTGGACGACTGTGGATCCCAATGTGGCGATATCCCTGCAGCTCGTTGAAAAGTCGCCTGATAACCCAGCTGACGCTCCTTCTAGACGCCTTGCGCTTGTGGACTCCACCCTTACTCCCAGGATTTGGTCGACTGTCCAAAGTGTGTTTGGTGGCCCACAAGGTCACACTTGTGAACGCATGGCTTTAGATTCCAGTGCCCAACGGGACAACAATGGCATCCCACTTCCGCATATTGCGCCAGTACCTACGCCCCAAGCCATGGGTGTCAATTTGTGTACTCAAGACTTCGCTCGGTTGAAGGATTCAGTCTTTGAGAGCTGTTATGTTTTCCCCCATTTCTGCTTATTGGTCCTGTTTTAAAATTCCTTCGGGAACAGAAGGCGCGTTGCGCTATTGTGGTACCGGACAGGTACCCTCGGCGTAACTGGTGGCCTATCCTCCATTCTGAGTATTCGCTACGACTGCGTCCGGCCAGGCAAGATGATGTTGGCGTGCTACTTCGTCCAGCTAAAGATGGCTTCGTGGATTATGGTCCGGTCCTATCCCTTGGGACCTTTGGGCCTTCAGAGTATCCTTTGATTGCTGATGGTCTTGTCTCTTTTTTTTAAAGAACGGAGGAGTAAAGCGTGGAAAGTACAATCCTTTTTTGCCTTTACAGTGAATTTAATAAACAAGCTTAACCTTGTTTTGTGCTGTCTCATTTCTTTCTTTTTCATAACTTTTTCCCGTCTCTCCCTAGCTCCTTCGCGAGGTCTCCAGGATCTGGGTCCCGGCAGTGGCCTGCCCTCAGTGTTCTTATCCAAACGACAGGCTTTTCAGGTTTTGCCAGCAATGCGGATACGCAAGACGCAGGTTGTTGTCCCCACCGCCGCAACAACCCCTCGAGATCGATGTCGAATTAATCGAGTCCCGGATAGCCCAGCTGTTTAATAAACAATCCCCATGTGAACTTTAGAAAACTCGGTTGATCGACCAGTTGTGTCAGTTTTTAGCTTAACTACCAATGCCCAAGGACCTAATGTCTGCCTCTCCTCGTGATTTAGCTCGTTTCTTGGTGTCGAAGGCCAAAAGCGGGAAAGAGCAGGTCCACGCTGTTGGATGCCGTCGTCGGGGGCTCACGTGCCCCTCTCTGTGTGGTTGCCCTCACCGGCTGGCTGCGGGTTCCGTTGACTCCCTAATTGGTAAGCTTAGGACTAATTTTCAAGGAAAATGATCGGGCAGGGGACTGGGAGGAGAGGCCTGGCCTGGGAAACCCTGGTGCCTCTTTGTTAGTGCGTAAATACCTTTTGAGGTATTTAAAAATGCATAAAGGAAAAGCAAGCAACCGCTGGTCTTACCCCGAAATAGGCCACCGCCTTATTCGTGGATAACTTGGCAATTCTATCGGACCACCTCGATATACAGCTTGAGGCATGTAAAACCGACCCGAATAAGAAGTATATCCTGTCCAGAGATCAAGCCTATTTTAAAACCTCGCACAAATGAAATCCTTAGGTTTACCAATGATGATGGGTTACTCTTTAACCACGCATGGGGAAAAACGCTTCGTGGAGACAGATCGAATCTTTTTGGAATAAGAAGATTTGCGAAAGTCAAAATTTGTCCTGTAGCAGCGATTGAGGGATACATGGCTACCTCGCGTGCCATGCAGGATGACCTAACTGATGGCTTTCTTTTTCGGCCGACAACCGCTTAGGGTGCAGTCTCTCCTCTGTCTGTTTCCTCAGAAGCGATGAATAGTAGTTTATCCAAACCGGCCATCGTTCCACGGATCGCTGATTAAGAATTGGGGAAAATTGGACCCATTGTTCTGTGTATGAACAATGAGGCGGATTGCCTCGCGAGGCACTGGGATCATAGACCCGAAAAGAACGATCCCTCCCCACACAGACAGCCCATATTCCCATATCTCACAAACCCTGCCCAAAACTTATTCCCACACCTGACATTAATCAGAAAGCTAAGTGACACACATAGTTGTTTTAGGAAGTCGTCGATAGATATTGGAAGTACCCACCCGTCCATACCCCCCGTTTTTCATTTGTTGTATCCTTCCTGGCCTGTGCTCTGGATCCCCCTCATTGCTCATACACAGGAGAATGGGTCCCATTTTCCCCAATTCTTAATCAGCGATCCGCGAAACGATAGCCGGTTTGGATAAACTACTATTTATACTGTCACTGTCAACTTAACAAGTTGTGGAGTAACAAAGAAATTGGTTATTTCTTCTATCTTTCATACCCGTGAAAGAAATTTCTGGTGTGCATTGCTGGGGTTATCTTGGAAAATGTGAAGGTTGCGCTTCCATCCTCCGCGGTCGAGGTTGATGGCACTTTCCCTGTAGACTTTGGCTTTTCGTACACGTGGTTAAAGCCAGCGAACCAGTCTTTTTAGAGAAGGTTTAAGACACTGTAAAAGAGGCGGCAGGAGATAACTGAATGTCTTTTCAATAATACTGTAAACAGTGAGAACCACAGGCACATGGCCTTCTTACTTAATTTCATGCTAGTATTGCAGCAGCAATAATCTTAGACACATTCGACGACTTATCCACCCTAAGTGCAAGACCAAGCGTTGATCGAAAAATTTTATTATATGCATTCTTGAACATAGTTCTTAGATATTTTTAGCAAAAGGGTAGTTTTTGTTGGATCTTAGTTTTTCAGTATTTATTATTTTTAAAGTAAGTATCTATCTATCTATCTATCTATCCATCCATCCATCCATCCATCCATCTATCTATCTATCTATCTATCTATCTATCTATCGAGCTAGCTATACCATATTTCAAAAAAAGTTGTCTGTAATATCAGTGTTCTCAGGAAAATATAGCACCCACTCTTACTCTCGATAATAGAATTACCGTCTACAGAAAGATCATAGAGCCTTACTTAATTATTGTTCACTCGTCTGGGACAGCTTTTCCCAAACCCTTTCTAATAAGCTTCAGAGGTTACAAAATCGAGCTGCCCACGTTGTGACCGGTCTCCCATACACGGTGCGGTCAGCTCCAATTCTTGAGGCGTTGGGTCGGTTGCCATTGACCGAAATGCGTAAGCAGCAAAAAGCCATTATGATGTACAAAATTATTCACGGCACTGCGCCTAAATATATGATTGATACGTTTACTGAGCAGCTGGGGCCTAAAATGTATTATTTACGAAACTCGAAATGTAATGTTGAGATCTCAGCTGCCAGAACATCATTGTTCAAAACCAACTTCGAATTCGTGTTTACAGGGGAGACCATATGGTTTGCGCTACAAAACCACTTAAAGCCCTCTGTGAATGCTTTCAAAAAGGAAATAAAATCTTTGACGTTTGCTTCGGCAACAACTGATTAAATTAAGCTATTTTTTCGCACAATGTATTTTAACGTCATTGATATTTTAAACTTATATTTCTATTGCCTCGTGGATCCACAGCTACTTTGACAATGTTATGACGAAATTCATGATCAATAACAGGGCAGACGCATGAAAAACTGACGTCAATTTAATTTTTTACAATAATAGAAAGGTAGAGGGGACAAAATTAAGTCAAAACGCGAGACAAAAATGCGCGAGAAACTTCAAAGTTTATTCAATCTGACGCGACCAAATTCATAATTCTCCTCGCTCTCTTATTGGCTAATAGAAAAAACGAATGCTTTCTATTGGTTAAAAAGTGACAGATCGACTTTTCAAATTTTCTGCGCTCTCGCTCGTTGCGTCAATATCGCATAAATTATAAATTTCATGCGTCTGTCCGCTTATTGACAATAAAAATTAGCCAATGAGCGCGCGAGGATTCTGCAGTTATTGTAAAAAAAAGTTTTCGTATCCTATCCTATCCTTTTTATCTATTTATCTATCTATCTATCAGCTCATTCCTGGCTTTTTACCAGATGTGCGGGCTGTCGCTTGCGTATTTTCACTTTCCATAGTACGTTTACGCATTGCGGACTCCACCTGCGTATGGTTGAATTGCCGTAAAGCACTTGGGAGCAAAACCGTCTTTTTTAAAGACCATTTCTTGGAAGTAGGGGCTCTCAAATCAGTCCAGGGTAAAGTAAGTACGACAAATTATCGAGTGTTTTGTGGTTTCTACAAAATTGGCTCGCTTAACTTGAACAAATTTAGTCCAAACATATTTCAACACACCGCTCGCACGCGTATTTTTGAAAGGTCGTGGAGAAAAACGTCGTCATTTCCGGTCGGCAAAGGTTCCACATGCGACGTCACAATAAGGCGTTGCAACCAAAATGGCGGGCACTTCGAACAGGCTTTTCTATGTGAAAAAAGGAGTTTTGGGGTTTACATGCCCTTTATAAAAGGTTTTCAATCTCGAATAAGAAAATAGTCTCGAGGAAGTCTCTAGAACCAATTGGTTTCATTTTCCAAAAATATTTGCCAATTTTGTCGACGACTCTCCTTTAACGTTGTCACGGCTTTGGTGAAATATTGTTAGTATCATGGCCGAAAAGCAATGAGAACTTTTGATAACAGGGTCAAATGTTGAAATCCTGTCAACAGGGTTCGTACTGGTCTTGAAACTCCTTGAAAACCCTTGAGAATCTCTGATCTTCATTCCTGGTCCTTGAAAGTCCTTGATTTTTTTTCTGAGCAGCATTTTTAATACTTGAAAACTTCAGTAAAAATGATCAACCACTCAAGTCATGTCATGCAAACGGGGTCGAGAATGGTTAACAGTGCTTTTGCATTATTTTCAGGCATGAAAAATGAGCAAGAATTGTACTGTCAGACTACATATTTCCATGGGTAAATTCTTCGACGTAAATAACAAGAGGTCCTTGAAATTTCAAAATTTGGCTCTTGAAAGTCTTTGAAAAGTCCTTGAATTTTTGGTGTGAAAAAGTGTACGAACCCTGTGTCAAGATAAGTTGTATTTTTCCTGCTACTATATAAGTTACCAGCTAATTCTCCATTACGAACATAACGCAACATACAAACGAAAGCATATGGTTCTAACAGGGATTTTGGTAGCATGATTACACTTGAAAAGAAGGAAAGCTTTATTTAGTTTAAAAAGCGCTGTTTTTTTTTATTGTCCCAACAAGACCTCTCCTTTCACAATCACTCTTTTGTCACAGTCAAGCAGTATCGGCCAAAGGAAGCATTTTATTTTTGGTACTCTTGTTTTCGTAGAACAATGATTCTCTGTATGACAGGTTCGATCAAAGACGTTACCATGGTAACCAATTTTTAGAGGCGGCAGCTGTGTCACAAGGCGCCAAGAGAAGCGACAGCAGTAATCCATGTAAGTCTCCAAGGCTCTCAAGAGTTGCGCATTATAATCTGGTACACTGGGTATTTGACTTCTCCATTTTTCTTTGGTCTCTGCTTTAACATACTGCGTAATTAAGAACGAAGAACTTAACAAATTAGTAAACCATTCAATCAATTAATAACGAAAATAAATGCATCAAATCAATCAATCACCTAATCAATCAATAAATCAGCCGGCTCCTTTTGGAAAAGCTCAAAAGTTTAGCAAGTAGTAGTCATTAACCTGCAGGACCGGCGTTTTTGGCCAGCAAAGGCTTGTTAAAGACCAAATGTTTCGAGCACAAGTCTGCTATTTTGAAAGCAGAGCGGGTTGGTGCTAGTGACTGAGATAGGCTCCTATCCCCTCCCCTAATACAAGTGTAAGTTGAAAAGGAAAAAAAGAAGGGAGCTTTATTTAGGTGTCTTGTCATTTAAAAATGTAAATTAAGCAACGTAAGAATTAGCCTACAAAGTAGGCTACATTTAAAGTTTTTAGTACATTTAAAAATGTAAATTAAGCAACGTAAGAATTAGCCTACAAAGTAGGCGTATTTTGACGGGGATTTTGATCACCGTCTTGGATAGTAAAAGTGATGGAGAGCTGAGGAGAGTGAAGAGATAAGGGATGGCGCAGTGGTGAGAGCACTCTCCTCCCACCAAGGTGGCCCCAGTTCGATTCCTCGACTTGGTGTCCTATGTGGGTTGAGTTTGTTGGTTCTCTACTCTGCGCTGAGAGGTTTTGTCTGGGTACTCCGGCTTCCCCTCTCCTCAAAAACCATCATTTGAGTTGATTTGCGTTGATTGTTAATTTCACTTTACAGTGTCCCCAATTAGTGCTCCAGCGTTAAATTCACTCGTTTTTAACAAGTTTATACCAAACGTTTGTGTTTGATTTTCCACCGAGGCAGCACCACAGATTCCTTCGAAACTACCCCCTTCGTCATCTAGTGGCAGAGAGTCAATCGCTATATACATAAGCAAATGATAATGGTACAGTCAACGCTCTTCTTGTGACCGCTCTCGTCAGCGACCAGCTCTAGTTAAGACGACCTTTGTGAAAGCCCGTTTGAACTCTCACTCAGACTCTGCAATGGAAAGTTTTGGTAAGCGACTGCTCCCGTGCGACTGCGACCACGACTACTTTTGGCAATTACCAACTGTTCTTTTCCTTTGTTCCTGAGCTGTCATTGTAAATGCAATGAATTTACGTAGCGCATTTTCTATTAACGTATTGAAATGCGCTTTACGAGCATGAGCAAGCACCGCTGGCAGTCTAGGGTGATGGAATATTTGCTCAAGAAAAAAAAATAGAGCTTATATATTTTCCCTTGAGGAAGGTATGCTCTGAAATACGGTCAACTGAGACCTTACGAAATGTGAATTTTTTTCTCATGCGTAAGAACCACTCATGTGCCCAAAGGCAGGGCCTATCATTGCCCTGGTCGGTTGGAGGGCTTAAGCGAGCCTACTTATGGCAGTAAGAATCAATGATTCTGCGTCTTGTAACACCGATGATTCCAATTATGATTTTTTCCTTTGATTTGAATTGTCTTATGCAAATAGTCCGTATTCAATGAAATGACGACATCGTTGAGAGTGAAGTACTGAGCCTAGAGTATGACTTATTATTAAGAAAAAGGGTATGAAAGGTATATAGGCTTAAAAAAGAAAGTGTTCAAGGATAATTAGCAGAAAGGCACACGAAGTTATTAACGACCATTACGTAACACGAAGGAAATCCATTTCATTGTCGGAATGCCAAACTGATGGTAACGTCAAGGAAAGATTACGTTTTATGCAAACGTTGGCCGTGTAGCACTTAACTGATTAGTGTGTAATGTGAAGGGCTAGTTTTGTACCCCATATTAACCATGTGAGCGTTAGCCCTACTGATGAAAATGGGCCTACGCAAGGACAAAGAAAAATTCTGACCAGAGTGGGAATTGAACCCACGACTTTCGGGTTAGATCACCGCTGCTCCACCGACTAAACTACAAGGTCAGACGAAAGTATGCCGTGGGAACTGAATATGTTAAAGTCACGGCAATGAGCATGTACAAGTACAAGGTAAGGTTACGTTTTATGCAAACGTTGGCCGTGTAGCACTTATATTTACACAGACTTATTTAGCATCGGAATCTTTGTCAGGATTGAATAAAGTACCCTGCCACCAAGCCTGAATTCCAGCCGCGCCCTTTGCTCTTAGCGATCCTCCTCCACTCCCCCGAAGTAGGGTCAAATGAAAGGGAAACACATACATAGAGGATATTACACGGTGACGAGGAGATATGAATTTTACGTTTGAGTGGCAAGAACATACAAAATTCACATCTTCGAGCTCACCTGTATTTTTTTTTTTATATGAACAATAATTTAAATATACATGGTAGAGATTGAAAGGTAGACTTTAGTTCAAGCACTAGGTATAAATGAAAACAAAAAAGACGGGGAAAAATGCGGGAATCGTGACGTCGTTGCTCGATATGACCACTCGTGTTACATTCGCAAAATACGTCACTAGGTTCTCGGATGTGTAAGGGCCGTATTGATTCTACGAGTGTTCTACGCGTGCCGGCAAAACGCTCCCGTTCATATAATGAAACTATTACACATAAGTGATTCACCTCAAGAAACTTGGATATGTCTAACTCTTTGCTTGCTGCCTTTTCTTTTACATGGGTCATTAGTTCTATCATCGTATCCTCCACCGGACCTGACTTGTCCTTTGAAGACCGTTTGGATGGAATTAACTCTTTGTAAACGGGCTGAAATAATAAATGATACATTGCTAAAATCCTTTCTGAAAAAGTGCAGCGGCTTCTCAGTTTAAGGCTCCGTTTTGAACCGTTCCATTTTACGAAACAGATCAATAACGAATCCATCTCTTTTTAAGCCGTCAAGTAACAGCTGTCAGTTAATACGTTGTGAAATGCAAGCTAGAAGTAATTAGATGCGCGCCCAATTCTGACATCGAACATGAAGTGTTCGTTTAAGTCCGATCTAAGCCTATGCTGCTATCTATTTCCAACAACAAGGTAAATGTAAAGATTAGCGCTATTTTTAGCTTAGGGTAAATTCAATTTCGTTCTCAGTTATATCTTGTGGAAACCTTGGCAAAAAATGGCTCGGGGTAGGTGCAAGAAGTGGCCATATTAGACATCAGCAGCTTGCTTACTATTAATAAACGCAAATGTCAATTACTGTAAGTTACCTGTTTTTCGTCCAGAAAGGCAATATTTGGTGCTTTAGCAATCAAAGTGTCCAGTATTGAAGAAGAAAGAGCGGCATAGTTTTTTCTTATTTCCAGAGCGCACTCATAAGCCACCTAAGGGAGATAAACAGATGCAACTCGTTACTGTTCATGTGATTACGTCGAATCAGTCGGTTGGGTTTTTTGAGTTAAATGATCATTTACGACGAGCGGGCAACCTCCACTTTAAGTGTTTACCTTCGTAGAAGAGATTATGCGACTGAAGTGCTGATTCATTCAATGAAATCTTTGAAAATAATTAACAAATAAACGGCGAAAGCTGCAAAGGCCTTGCTCGCCAATCCTATCGCTTAAGAGCGCTTGGCCTTGTAGGAGAAACTGAAATAATGAGCAAAAGTTAAAAACCAAAACAGGTGGTTAATATTTTGGGTGGTCAAACAGGCCTCTGGAGTTTTGCGTCTGCTGTATTAACATACAAAGCAAAGGTATATACTAGGCAAGAAAGCCCACATTTGCCTTATCTGTCCAATTTATGTACTAAAATAGTAGGTGATGCCTTACGGAATCATAGCCAAATAAATTATATTCCCATATGAGACTCGGAATGTAACATCAGCCAACAAGCCGGTGTTAACACATTGATTGTAGTCGCCTGGTCGGAGAATTTGATCCAACAGCTTTGACATATTTTAATTTTGATTAATTACTAAAAAAAAGGAGTACTTTGGATTAGTTATAGAACTGTTTAAGACTATCTCACATTCCATGATAAAGAACTTTACACTCACGCACCTCAAAAATTAGGCAGGCCAACCGGGATGCCTCAAGGTGATCGTCTTTTTGTTGATTTGTTGATTTGGAGAAATGACCACTTTGTGACTTCTTCTTAATGAGATCTATTGCGTCAACACGTTCACCATCTTTAAACTTAGTCTTAAACTCTTCCTCCAAATCTGATTGCCTGTTTATACTCAGTGTATTTTCAGTGATCCTTTGGTCTTGGTTGATCTTTTTCTCGGACATAGCACCCAGTCTTGGAAGAAACGGCACCAAGTGAGACGCGATTCGTGATGAATCAAACACTTTCAAATGAATGTTCAAGATACCAATATGCTGTGACAAATGGGATTACTGGCAAGCTGACCTGACTCTAAGCCTTACGAGGCTTGTTCAACTTACATCAAACCTCATGCATCAGTCAATTCCAGCAGTGCCCATCCCTCCGCTCTCCCAAACATAAGCATTAAAAAAAAAGAACAAAATTCCTGGGGTAGGGACACATAAGCTGTTTAAACGCCTCGGGGTGGGGACGAAGCAAAAGGCTTTAAAATAGTTTTTAGAGCAGTACGAATCGATGAAATTTCATTGAATTCGTACTGCTGTCAGCAATATGCGAGTTTACTAATAAAAGTTGACAACACAAGAAAATTGACGGGGGCGGGGATTTGCCCTTTTCCTTCGTCCCCACCCCTGAGCATTTAGACAGCTTATGTGTCCCCACCCCGGGAAATTTGCCCATGTTTTTTTTTCAATGCTAATGCCGGGGGGAGGGGAGATGGGCACTGCTGGAATTGACTGATGCATTATGAAAATAGCAAAAAATGAAGCAACTACATAGTCTAGATGCCAAACGGTCTCAGTGTCTTGCAAAAAAAATTAAGGACTGGCACTGAGATTGAGTTATTAAATTAATGAACTAAAAGGGCTAACGGTAGTGTGTTGAAGAGGTGATTTCAATTTCATGGATCTTTATTTTTGAGATATCAGACAAATGGCGCTTGCTTGCCAAGTGCTTGCTATCAGAATGCGAATATATCCTTTTTAGTAAGAGTTCGTTCATGATTTTCTTAGGCTACAGTAAGGATGGATCGAGCCTGTCGGCTATCGAGAATAGGTACGAGGTACATCTTTACAATTAAATTATCTTATTGGCGTGGACTTATGGCGTAATTCTGTTGAGTTTTAGAATTCTGTTATTCATGGTGTATACTTATTTGACGGTGTCCACTGAATTTATGTGGTTGTATTTCATACCTTTACCTTAGACAGGATAACCATAACGAACAGGGGGTATCCATTCACTATGGGCGCATTATGAACCAATAACTTTAGCCCGCCTTTCCATAGCTGCGCGCTGACCAATTCAGAATGCCCAGAAGAAAGAAATTCTCTGTAAGCATACCTGAATTTACCTCTTATCGAGCATGTAACCCGTTTGTAGCGATCTATATGCTTACCTCCTTTTGAGGTGATCCACCTCATTTTCCTTCTCTCTTAAGAGTTCTTTTAAACTTTCAACTTCCCTGTGGTAGTTTTCATCTCGATACTGCTCCCTTCAAGACAACACCAACAACAAAAGACACCGCACACAATCAGCTGGCTTGACTTGAAATTGTTTCGCAGTTCCAAAGATGTCAAAAATCAAATTCTATCGAGCAATTACAAGGCCTCGATGACTTCGATCACTTGTATGTCCTTACTTGAATCAATTCTATTCCTTGACAAAGCTGAGACGCATTTTTTCGTCAATCACTACCAAGCTGGAGAGTTTTCCTCAATTAGGAATGCACTACCTAGATCCCCACTTCGATAAATTTTAGACAAAAGGAGTCGCCATCAAATATACAAAAAAAAAAAAACGACTTCGCTAAGAGATAACGTAACTATGCTAGACACAAAGCGGCTTTCAAAGTAACAATAACTCATTTGCTATAATATTTACTTCTCCAATTGAAACTTTTGGCCCTTAATGATTATATTAGCAGTGATACTGGCAAACTATCGGGAGGCAAAAGGGTAAAATACAACTGATCTTTCTTAAATTTGCGAGGCTTTAAGGTACCTCACCTCACCCCCCTCCCCCTTCAAAAAAAAGAAAGAAAAGAAATTTATTTATATAGCGTTTAAAAACATTGACGTCACATTTCTTTTGATATTCAAATTTACCAACCACGGAACAAAGGTTATTGTTTCAAAAGCCAATTAGTTTCTGGTTGGCATATCGATAAGAATGGTGAGGTGTCATAAGCATGGTGAGGTGTCATTCAGTAATTAAATTTTGTGAACCACTAAATCTTAGCAAAATTTCGCCTGCATAATTTATCGCAAAAATATGGGTTTGACAGTTTTAGAACTGGTTATTTTACATAATCATTTTTTACAGTCTTTAGTAGTCAACAAAACTATTTACTTCGAACCACAAAGTATCAGTATCGGTCACGGTTAACGCACCATTCCTGCCGAACAGTGAAGCTATGAACTTTTTTTCCATATTTGATCTGTCTTCACAAAGAACATTTGAACATTTTCATGGCGGGGGGGGGGGGGTTAGGGGGCAATAGGGATGCTCGGTAAAGAGGGTTTTCTCTTTACAGTCACCAGGCTAAATGTACATCACGTGGAGATATGTCCACAAATGCCCCTACATAGATTAGTGAGGATTCAATAAGCCTCGCAAAGTGTCATCATGTCACTTTCGTTTGACAAAATATTGAAATGGTTGTCATGATGGCCAAAGCTAGGCAAAAAGGATTCCATGGAGTCCCAATTTCTGCAGATTCATTACTTTTTCGTCGGAAGCTCTACAACTGGGCTTCCGTAAAGCACTGGTTTAAATTTTAATCATCCTTTTGGCATAACTGAAAGACAGCCTCCGACGGTGTCATTCGAATGCTCTTGCGAGTGGTATGTTAGCCTATATTATCTGGCAGGTATTGTTAATTAAGGCTAGAGTGGGTATCTAAAGTTTGTAATTTATCGTACGTGCCTTACTGTCAACTATAGCATCAATATAGGGGCCCATCAACGGCTTTTTAAAATCTGCACCTTTCCTACACAAAATTTACTCAACGGATCTGTTCAACTGGGACGATTTCTCCTAAACTTTGATCGGGGGCAAGTTGCCGTGTTAATTGGCAAAGAAAAACTTGACTACGACTGGCTAGGCAAAAGAAGTTGTTTGAACTGGGAGTTTTACCCCTTGACAAGAAATTCACGATCACATATCGCCCGAAAAGAGGTCTTCCTTGGCAGGCCCAATTGAAATAAATTGTTTAAAGAGAGCTAACGAGTACAGTAACCAAAATTACCTTAAGTAAAGAGGTATTCTTCTTTGAGCTATAGCTTCTCGACGGACATGGAGTTTCGCTCAACTTCACAGAATGTAATTGCCAGTCAAATAAGAAAGGTCTTCCTTTCAAGGTTTGTTTGAAGAGAGCTAACATGAAACTCTGAAACGAGCTTACCTTTGAGTTTGAGTCAACCGTTGCAGGTCTTCCCTCAACCTTTTGTTTTCTTGCTCCAGGATACTCAGTCCTTCGGTCACATTTTGTGATTGCTCTATTAGAGATTTTACGTTAACAATCTCGGGGCTTTTATTTGACTGCCTTCCTCCTTCGGCTTGCGCCATGCCAGGATACTGAGAACCATAGTGAAATGACATTTTTTGCGATAGACCCGATCACGAATTGTCTTGCAACACTTTCAAAATACTGAGCTTTCTTAACAACGGCTGCATTCCCGGATGTGTGATCTTCCTGGAACTGAGAGCAGCGGAAGTTAACTATAAAACAATCAGACAGAAAAGGCGATAAACAATGACTGCGATGAAAAAATTCTATGCACGCAATTGAACGGTTATGCTGTAAAACGAAGATAGTTTTTGATAATCTGCCAGTTAAACTCCCTCTGTTTAACTCAGTCTTTCACCGAGGACTGACGGCCCCGGATGAATTATTGGTGAAGCTTGTTTTCAGGTATCAGTTGTTTGTAGCTCTGGATTATCGACAAATTCATAGCAAGATTTATTCAAAACACTTTGTGGCGTCTCTTTGCCTTGTCCTAGAGCATAGTATTCTGAGAATCGATGAGAAATGTTTTTCAGTCAACAAAAAATCGACAAAGATCACCGATGTTTGTTTGTTTGTTTCTTTGGGTATCACAATAATGAAAAATCATTAATACTTCGACAATAAATTTGTATTTTAACCGAAGTTGTATGGGATATTAACTGTATTATTTTGGATTATGGACAAGCGCTGAGTTTTCATTGTTGCAATCCAATGCTTTTTCTAGGAAACACAGGATGCTTTGTCAACAAGCTGCCAGTAGTTTTACAATTAATTACGCAGTCACTCCTTTGTCACATGACTTCCCTTCTCGGAAGGAAACTGCATTCAGGAACAAGAGCCGTCGATAGCAATTCTGCTCTAATTTCGGAGGTATTTCGAGGCACCTAATCGCAGATATGGCATCAAAGGGTAAGGATATAAATTAGCACTAACTGAAAAACATGCATGTTCGTATAATTTTGCGACTGCGGTGTCCAGCTATTGTTAGTATCACCTTCCTTGTCATGAAATAATCTTGTGAAGAATGTTGACAATTTCGATCACTGAAAAGCGGTTGAAGCCGGTATATTCTCTTTCCTCGTCTTTTCTATACTCTTTTTTTGGTTTTACTGTCGAGAATTATTTAATTCTGCTTAGTCTACAAAAAAGAGTAGCAAATTTAGTCCAAATGTATGTCGTCAACGCTAATCGCTAAGACGCTGTTTAGGTCATTGCATTATTTTTTGTTAAATAATGCATATATTTTAAGTGCCTTCAGTGGATTATTTCAGAGTAAGAGAGAGAGGCCGTGTTTCATGTCCAAGATTGCTGAATTGCACTGGTGGCTGACATAAATTGGATTTGTTTAACGGGGACCACATTGTAGTCGTGCACCTTATTTTGATTAGCATAGCTATTTCGAAAATGAGAAAGTTTTATTATTTCCAATCACCTTGAAATAATTCGTTCACTAAAGACAACTGAGACATGATGCAACGTAGCCTTAATAAGAAGTAGAAGTCGAAATTCATGCAAGCCTTCCTGATTCAGGGAATTAGCGGATGCCTGTTGACCTGCTTTCTAAGAAATCGATTTTGTGTGATTAAAGCTTCCCTATCTTTCACAGAAAAAATAACTTATTTCAGGGCATCGAACGTTAAAATTCAATTTGGAGCCTCTGGTTTGAAGTGTATGTAATTCTCCTGGCAAGAAAAATAGTTTACCATGTCTGCTTTGCTCGCATGTGAAAAAAAAGAGAATATTCTGAGTCCCTAATGCTACTTAGCGAATTCGTAGTAACAATTTTTTTAAATTTCAGTCTCACTTCTCATTCACGACATGTCAGTGCATTTTTTCTCCGGAAACCTCATAAACCAACATGTAAATGTCATGCATACTAATTTTAAGAAGTAAATTTAACTCACTATCAAATAGTCCCAATTCTATCACCCTAAGAGAAAAACTTGAACTAAGTCACCAGCTCGATAACTGCATTGCCGGCGTGGTTGCCGCCGGCAACAGTCCAGTCAAATCCCTCTCACAACGGTCTTTTCTTTCAACTATTTATTCGAACTGCAAGGCTCCCCACTTTCAAGTGTTTATATCTTAGATTGATTACGTTATGTTGAACGCCTCGCAATAAACACTGCTGATGACCGATGGCTCAGTTGCTTAGGCATTGGGCTTCCGTGGAGGAAATCGCGGGTTTCGATAAGGGTTCGAATTCGTAATTGTTCCTTCCAATTCATAAGAATTTGACGGAATTTCATACCTAAGGCTACTGTTATTACCTTCCCTGAAAAAAAAAAGACATAGATTTAGTTTTCAAATTGACGCCTGCAACGCTCCATTCACAGAGATCTTTAACTGAACTCACCTTAATTGGTAATTTCCAAAATTATAAAACATGTCGACGTAAGTTAAATATATGTTTTTCCAATGAATATTTTTAGATGTGGTGCTGTATCCATCAAAGTCTTACGTGGTTGTCGTCGCAATCGACTTTGGAACAACATACAGCGGATATGCGTTTTCCTTTTTAAAAGAAAAGGGAAAGGACTCCGTTTACATGAACCGAGAATGGCTTAATGAACAAGGGACACGAACCAGCAAGACACCCACGTGCCTTCTGCTCAAGCCCGATCTATCATTTGATTCATTTGGATACCAAGCAATTGAGAAGTACGCAGATCTCCAGGATAAATCCAATGAACAACGGTACTACTTTTTCCAGCATTTTAAAATGGCTCTGCACAGCGATGAGGTAATGGTGATGATGGTGATATTGACACAGATGATCATGATCTTAATGAATGATTCATGAGTCATAGGAAGATTACAGAAAGTATTTGAAAAACTAGACATTGAGAGGACGAAAACAATCTATGAAAATAGCTTAGCCAAAGAATTTGTAAAATTGGTTATTTTTATAGGTGACGAAAGTTAGCCATCAGTAGTTTGAATTAGCGACCTCTAGTTTTTGTTTTGTTTGTTAACGTATTTATTGTTGGCAGTTAGATGTGTTGAGCATATTGAGTCATTTTACTTCAGTTAGAGACGAGTACGCAACTCTTACTCTCTAATTTATTTATTTATTTATTTGCCCATTTGTTCACTTGTACGTTTCTATTTTGTAGAACGTCAACGCGCAAGCAACAATTAAAGCTGTCAATGGAAAAGCTGTCAAGGCTATGACAGTGTTTTCACATTCAATGAAGTATCTAAAGGATGAAGTGCTGAAAGTAATCTGTCAACGAACTGGAGATGTTCAATTTAACGTGAACGACATCCAATGGGTTTTGACGGTGCCTGCAATATGGACGCCTGTGGCAAAACAGTTCATGAGAGAGGCTGCGTATGAGGTAAGCTGCTGGGGAACGCAATGGACGCATTACTGTTTTGCAATAAGTACATACTAGGAAGAAAGAGCATTTGTCACATCTCTTAGAAACCCACTGCTTGGGTGTAACCCACAGTTACCAATAATAACTGAAAAAGTAAATAAATCTAAAAACAAAACAATACTTTTAGTAAGAATTATTTTAAACAAAAGAAAGATTACTGACAAGTTAAGAGTTGTTTTTCTTTTGTACAAGGCTAGATTTGATGATAGTTTTACTTATCGAAAAAAGAGACCCAAGGTCATAAACACAAGAATTTTTATAGTCATAGAGCACGTCACGTCATAGTAATTCCGTTATTGCAATATTCCAAAGCTTTCCATTATTTTCTAGGCTGGTTTGGGTTCTTCAAAAGATCCTGAGCAGATAATGATCGCTCTTGAACCCGAGGCTGCTGCAATTTCTTGTCTTGAGAAAAATCTGAGTGACTTCAAATCGGAGGCTGGGACTAGCTCCTTAAGCTGCATCCTTGGTCAACCAAATAGCCATTACATGGTAGTTGATATTGGAGGTAAGTTCATTGTTTCAGAGTTTGAACGATTTCTAGTTCGTGATAGAAGACGGAGGCAAACGGGCATGGGAAAATACTGTAGAGACTTATTAGCTTACCTTTATATATGCAAGTTTTTATTTGGACACGCTAGTGGCCGTTTTAATGGAATAAGAGATAGAAAGTTATTTGTACGAGTTGCACATAGATGGAAAAGGACTGAAACTTGTTCACCTTTGTCGGTTTCCTCAAATATAGCTCATAAGTCTTACTAAATTGATCCTTAGATCTATACTATCTCGTTCTTTTTTTTTTTCAGGTGGCACACTGGATGTGACTGTTCACGAAATACAGAGCGATGGCTCCATCAAAGAGGTACACAAAGTCACTGGAGGACCGTATGGGGGTATTAAGGTGAACCAAGAATTCGAAAAGCTTCTTGAAGAGTTATTTGGAAAGACAAACCTTCAAAATTATCGCCAAAAGTATTGTTCAGATTGGTTATCCCTTATGAATGATTTTGAAGCAAAGAAGCGAGGAGATCGGATTCTAGAAAAGGATGCGATGATTAACATCCGACTACCACGCAGTTTTGCAACCTTGGCGAACGCAAGCGCAAGATCAGCCCTGGAACGTCATGGACAAGGCAACATTAAGCTAAAGAACGATGAGTACCTTGCTCTCAGCTCTGAGATGATGCAGAAATTATTTCGTCCAACACTGCAGCGCATCAAGGACCATTTGAAGGATTTACTGCAACAACCCCAGCTCTCAAAGGTCAAAACAATGCTCTTGGTGGGAGGGTTTGCCGACTCTGCTCTTCTCCAAAAGGAAATAAAAAGCACCTATAGCTCTAGAAGGATGAGAGTACTAATACCCAACCATGCCAGCATTGCAGTTGTCCAAGGCGCTGCCCTCTTTGGAAAAAAACCAACGACGATCGCGGAGAGAGTGGTGTCCATCACTTATGGCGCTAATTGCTGTCGAGATTTCATCTATGGCGAACACCCGGAGGAGAAGAAGTTTGTAGCAGATGGCATTGAGAAATGCAAGGACTTATTCAATTTATTTGTCAAGGAAAACACATCGGTGCGAATCGGGCAAAAGGTCACAAGCACATACACACCTCTTCACGCAAGTGATAGGAATATGGAATTTAACTTTTTTTCTTCGGACAACCCTGATGCAAAATATACCACGGATCCTGGTATGAAAAATCTAGGAAGCGTTATGGTTGTGTCACCTGACACATGGAAAGGCAAAGACAGGGAAATCGTGGTCAGCATGTATTTTGGAGGAACAGAAATAACAGCCGCAGCTTACGACGTCACCAGTGGGAACAGTGCTGACACAAAGATTGACTTCTTGGGTCGTTAAACGCAGAGTTCACCCGTTAGGCAAAAGACGTTACCAATATTAAGCTGAACGTTGCCTAATATCTCTACTTTTCATGAACGAAAATTCAGAGTAAATGTTTGTGAATCCCATTTCATTTTCACACGTTTGAATCACTTATTTGTAGTTTAGTTTACACCTTTTAGAGGGTTTGCTTTCTGTTTTGTTAAGGCAGATATTTGAGGTTTACGTGCATAACTATAAATGAGACATAAATGGAGATTTCCTTTGAACATGCAACAGCTCAGCACAACACAGGTGATGTGCAGAGGTTAATGTGTTGTCATATTCACTAAGAAATAGGAACATAATAGTTAGTTCGACGAATTTACTGGGGTAACGCCTGAAACATATTTTGGCATTTTATTCCCTGTAGAATACAACCGGAATTATAAACTTTCACATGCGTTGTGTTCAATTGTCTCATTCAGTCTCTTTTCTGTAAGATCTTAGTTTTTCATCTTATCTTCTTTTTATTCAGGGCTTTGCCGGCTGTGTGCATGTTGTCTGTCAAATCTGGTCTCAGGTTGAATCAGTTTTTCCCTAGGTTAAATTGATGATCTACGTTTTACCGAGGTTGAATATGCACTCTACCTAGTTTAAAGCTGCTATCAACCCCCCCCCCCAAAAAAAAAAAGGGTTGAAAACACCTTACGTTCCCTCAAGTCTCAACACCTCTTCTTTCTGTTTCGTATCATCTTATCGGTTTCTGTGTTCAACATTACAAGATAATAAAACAAACTGTGCACTGCATTTACCGGTGCTCAAATTCGGTCCTTCCAGATCTATAGTTTTGTGTCTACACCACTTGTGACTACAAGAGCGGAAATGGTCAACCCAACACAGTTCTTTTCATTATTTACTTTTCTATTATAAGTCAAGTGATATCCATGTACAAAAACCAAATCCTAACCTGACCCTAATCTTTCTCTAGGCTCAAGTTAAGCTCCAAAAGTTTCTTCAATTCATCTGAAGATCACCAATTTAACCTAGGTAAAGACGTGGATTCAATCTGTCCACATGAACACCCTCTAGTACCATTTTGCTGATTATATTTCACTGTTTTTTTCCGACAAAATATTTGCTGCCTTAACTCCTTAAAGGCTGTAAATATTCTGTCGGAAAATTCATTCCTTTCATTTATGTCTGAGAAACTTCGCCAGTCACAGAGACATTGCACAACGAATCCTTTCTTGAGCTTTTATGCTCAAGACATGTCCTAACATTAGGGTAATACATGCAAGCTTATAACTCCGTTGCATCTGGATTTAAGCAACTTTATCACTGGATAATTT